>OVBI01002916.1:0-15824 GCA_900406495.1 Sisymbrium altissimum
TTATTTTTTTTTATTACCCATCCGCAACCGCCCGCAACCGCAAACGCTAGCAGAAAGCAGCTTTTGAATTTGAGCGATTTGGAGCGATACAAAGCGATAAAATGCGTTTTCTGTAATTGTTGTCAAACGCTCATAACCGCTATCATCCGCAAAAGCTGCTTTTGCGGATGGTAGCGGCTGAACCAATCAAATCCTTACTCACCGTGTACGTCCACCACAGATGGCATGACACAAACAATGAAAGCTTTGATCCACCTTTGCTTTGACTATTTTTTTTTTTTTTTTCACTTATTACTACTATTTTTTGGTATTCTCTCCATCAGTTATTATCAACCTAATACTTCAGAAACCCAATACACGATCAATACTTTTGCTGTTTGCAACAACCAAAATTAACTTATGTTCATTTTTCAACATAAATCTGTAAAAATCCAATACACATAGAGCCTCAGCAATGAGTGGAGAGAAGACTGATTCCTCGAAGGAGCTTCTGCGATGGGGTGTATAGAGGGACTCGTGGTAGTGGAACCATCCCAAGCCTGCGTTTGTGGAAATCGGGTCTCAGGCCTTGTCAGTTTTGTACAGATGAGCTCCCGGTGGGATTGATTCTGTTGGTGGTCTACTTTTCCGGCAATTGCTTTGCGAAGGTTTAGAACAGTGGGCTTGTGCCTCACTCCATTCCCGGGCAGCCGAGATTGCTTTAGTGATTGTATCTTGAGTTGAGATTTGACGATTATCAAAGAGTTTGGTATTTATAGCAATCCAGAGGAACCAACAATTCCATGGAAAGAGGATCGTTGAAGATAGGCATGTTGGTGATAGAGGAATCCATTTATTCGCCAAGATAATTGTTACTTTTATGTTTGATTAGGGACTAGTGATAAGTAGATTTTTCTATATTAGCTGAGCAAAATCACATTTGAAGAGTAGGTGGTCCAGAGATTCCAGATCACCACTGTGAGGGCATCCGGCTAGCTCCAATAAGCTGCGGTGTAAAAGATTTTCACCAGATGGAAGCCCGTTCTGAGCTACTTGCCATAGAAAGAGCTTTAGCTTCGGGGAGAAAGGGCCGGACCATATGTTCTTGATCCAAGAGAATTCGGGCTCCTCGCCTTCGTGTGGAAATGGAGGAACGTGGCCAGAAGTGAGGGAGTTGTATCCCAATTTAGTTAAATATTCTCCAGACTGGTTAGGCAGCCATGCTAGAGAGTCTTGGGCTCCGTTGGTACTAGGTTGGAGACAGAGGATTTGCTTCACCAGGTCTAGGAGGATGGACACGACTCTGCTTTTGTTTCACTTGCCATTTGCCATTAATAGGTCAACAACTGTCGAATCTTTTGTCTTAAACGTAGGTGGCCCTATAGGGGTAGTAGGTTCAAGTAGAGATACCCATGGATCATTCCAAACTGAAATTATCGAGCCATCTCCTATAAGCCTTCCTAGTTGCGACTTAAGGACATTAAGGCCTAGAAGAATTCCATACCATCCATGAGATGAATTTGAGTGATGATCGACCTCTAGTAAGAAGTGGTCCTTGCAGTATTTGCCCAATAGGACCCGAGCCACTAAACTGCTAGGTTTTGTAAGGATTCACCAGCTAAGCTTTGCGAGGAGTGCATCTTTGAACTATTGTATTTCTCGAATACCTAGTCCGCCGTATCTTTTAGGTTTTCGTGTCCATGAAACCCAGCATGTTTTTCGAGTAAAAGGGTCGTTATCCTACCAGAATCTAGTGATGGCAGATTGAATCCTCTTGCACAGATTCTTAGGGAGTTTGAAGTTGGACATAGAATAAGTGGGGATGGCTGAGAGCACGGCCTTGATCATAGTCAACTTTCTAGAGGACCAGCTAGAAGCATTGATTCGAATTCTATCCACCACCTGAGTAAAGAGATGTTTTTTTCGTCTACCAAAGTGTTCAGGGACGCTTACATATTTCCCTTGACCTTCTCATTCTTGTGTTATACCGAGACTTTGCTTGATTCGTATTTTAATGTCCTCGGGGGTTTTATGAAAGAAAGTAATGGAGGACTTGACGGTATTGATGACTTGGCCTGAAGCTACTTCATATTTCCGAAGGATCGAGGTGAGGGTTTTGCAGTTTTTAATACTAATTTTAAAAGTATCATCTGTAAAGAGCAGATGGTTAACGCAGGGACTTACTCTAAAGATTCTCAATCCTTGTAAAGCTCCTGATGTTTGTGCATTTTTGCAGAGACCGGTTGATACTTCTCCACAGAGGATGAAGATATATGGGGATAGTGGATCACCCTGTCGAATGCTTTGTTGGAGAACAACATTGCCTTGTGAATTCCCATTCATTATAAATGAGTAAAAGACAGTGAAGATGCACTCAAGTATTAAGTTGGTAAATATGGAGTGAAAGCCGAGACAGAAGAAGACGTAGGCTATAACCCCCCCCATTCAAGTCGGTCATAAAATTTGCTCATGTCGGTTTTAACCGCAATTGAGCAATGTTTTATGGCCTCTGAAGTTTTTAGGAAGTGCAATGTCTCATGCATGATGAGTACATTATCTGAGATAGACCGTCCTGCCATAAATGTTGACTGAGTCTCGAAGATAATATCAGGTAAGAGTGGTTTCAATCTTCTAGCTAGGAGTTTAGATAGAATTTTGTAATATATATTACATAGAGCTATGGGCCTGTATTCCAGCATTGATTTGGGACTTGCTTGTTTTGGTATGAGGCGGATATGCATCCTGTTGACGGAACTAGGGAGGAATGCTGAGGTGAAGATATTGATTATTTCTGCGGTGATGATCTGTTCCAACATTCGTCCAGTTTGTTTGGAAGAAACTAGTACAAAAGCCGTCAGGTCTGGGAGCCTTATCAGGATGGATGGATAACAAAACTGCACGAATTTCTTCTTTTGTTGGAGGGGCTATCAGTGTAGCGTTTATCTCGGGAGAGACTCTGCATTGGAGTGCTTGAACTACTGTATCTGATCTTCCAGAGATAACCGAGGTAAACAAATTCTGGTAATACTCATTGATTACCTTGATGATATCTTCTTCCTCATATAGGGGGGTGCCCTCAGCAGTTTCAATAACTGAAAACTTATTGATGGCCGTGCAGGCCCTTGTAGTGGCCCTTGTAGTGGCATGGAAAAAACTTGAATTCCTATCTCCAAGAGTGAGCCAAAGAATTCTGCTCCGTTGCCTCCAATACGCTTCTTCTTTTTGGTAAACTTCGTTTAGGGTTTTATTGATCATTCGGATAGTTTCAGTTGTAGCTAACTGTGCTGTCATCGCTTCTTCCAGCAGGAGTTTTGTGGCTGTAATGGTTTTTTGACTATTTTGGTGATGATGTTTATTCCATTTTATTATAGCCACTCTTCATTGATCAATCCCTTGTTCGACGGTGGCTTCCAGGTTCTTGTCCCACATCTACTTAATGAGATCTGTGATTTCCTGTAAGAGTCCCAACTGCCTACCATAGCGAAAGAGGCCTTTCTTTTTAACTTTAGTAGCATCTAGACAGGTTAGGACTGGTTTGTTGTTGGAGCCCTCAAAATGTAAGTACGTAACTGCAATGACCTGATGGGAACTTTCTCGACGAAATGCTATTAGCAATAGCCCGGTCTAGCCGGCAGTGAACTACATGGCTGTGGTGAACTCCTCTCCAAGATATAGAAAATTTTCGGAATGTTGTAAGTCGTATAGATCATTTACTTCTAGGAAGGTTCTCAAATCTCCTTACGAACCTTTCGCCCTAGCTGTTCCTCTTTCTTTCTCGATAGGGTCGGATATATCATTGAAATCTCCGGTTAGGAACCAAACATTCTCTCCAGTTTGTAAATGTTCAGATACTTCTAACCATAGAGCTTTATCCTTAGGTTGTTCTGGTTTTCCATAGATAAATATTGCACTGAAAGAGATACCTTTTTTTTTAATCGTGACAATAATATAGTTTTTGCATCCTCTAATAATTTGTAGGTCGATGTTGTTATTACAGAAAAGGGCGAGTCCTCCTCTCCCGTGTCCATGTAGAGAAACCAGGTAGTAATGCTCAGCTCTCAATAATTTAAGTTTGTTAAAAACAGTAAGGTCTTTATTTTTGCTCTCATTAGAAAAATTATATCCAATTTTAGGCTTTTCTCCAGGTCTTGGATATCTGTTGTGTGGTTTCCTAAACCACAACAATTCCAGCTCAGAATGTTTAAAGAAGAGGGACGAAGTGGAACTTGAAAATCCGCATCTCATTTCTTCATAGCCGAGATTAAAGTAGTCTATGGTTGTTGTGAGTTGCAGCTCTACTCGTGGATGCATCTCCATGGCCTGTAGAGGGGGCTGGAGAGGCACATTGGGAGAGTCCTCCACCTCTGTTTGGCTCATTTTGTCAAAACTTTAAAAATAAAGATAGGAATTTCAATTGCAAAACTTAAAGGTAAAAAAATAATTTTGATTTTCTCTATAGACGGATCGATTTTTGGTTTTTGGTTCAGTGAGTTTTTATAATTAGAATTTAGAACAACTGTCAACTTTTAATTAATTTAATAAAAAATGATTTTTTTTGGTCAATGCTAGCTAGAAAAACAATTAAAAAGGAAAACAAGGTATGGTCAATGAAATTTACAGTCATTTTTTAAGGTTTTCGCGTATAATGCAGGTGACTAATATATTGGGATATATCAATTTGGTTCGATCCACTAGTTTCGGAAAATATGATAATAATCTATAGAACTATCAAATAGTGGCCATTAATGAAGGCACGATAGATTGTTTGTCAAACCAAACTGAAACCAACAAGCTGATCCATGGGGATGTCTCACGTCCAGCCTCTGCTTCTCCTCGTCGCATCACTCTTCTTATTATTACCTTTTTCGCGTGCCGTCGATTTCGTATATTGCAACAGTAAGTATCTGTTACTTATTTTTTTTTGTTTTTTTGAAAATTAATTTTTTGGTGACATTCAGCGAGCGGATCGTTGTACCGCTTGTTCTCCTAGTAACTTTCATCTTAAGAATCTGTAGAGGATGTTCAGAATTAACATCACAGGAAAATACCATGAACAAGAAAATACATCAATTAATATTGTTTTAGAGATTATGTTTTAATGTTATTGAATTCATTGTTTAAAAAAGAAACAGAAAAATTTACGTTAAATTTCGTTGAATTGATGGTGCTATATAAGCATAATTTAAAAAATTTGTGTATTATAAGGGAAGAAAAATGTAATTTTACGTACTCTTATTGTCTTCTAAAAAATTAAGTGAACGATTTGTTAGTGTTATAATTGTGTTGTTGTTAACCTTGATAAACAAACAACTATACTACTATACCTCTGTCATTGTTGATTCTCTTTAAAATTTAAGGTGTACTGCGGATAATCCCTACTCAAGTGAGCAGTACGGTATATACTACACATACAAAATGGTAACATTCTATTGTTATCTGCATCGAGTTTTGGAAGCTATATAAGAAAAGACCTAGATAAAACGGTATATACCGCAATTTCGTTTTGAGAATAAAATTCATCAGACTTTCACCCTAATTCACAACGAACTCTGATCATTGAAATATCAATTTGGTAATAATATAGTTTTGATTTATTTTGTTAAGAAAGATGTATGGTATTCATAGATCCAAATTTTTCGACCTGCAATGATACATAAGTACTTCCATAATTATGCTCTTCCACTTTTTTTGTAGATGCTGGATACGATTTGGGTACCGTCACCAGTCTGGACGTCTCTCCGAACCCAGTCGGACCTAGTGACGAGAGGGCTACAATCCAACTATCCTTTACCACAAGTAGTACAAGTACGATCTCAAGTTTCAAATCTTGCCTGATTTTGTTTTTTTTTTTCCAATATTTTCCTTCGCAAAATCTTTTATGTACGTATATGTAAGCAGTTAAAAGCATCAGCCCTACCGGAACTCTAGACGTGTCCCTTATATACGAAGATATGAATCTTCTTATGACCAGTACCCTCATATGTACTGCTGGTGTATGCCCTCTTGAACCTAGCAAGAGCTATACTATAACTGTTTCCATTATTCGTCCTTCAATCTTTCCGGTAATCGTTCTTACAATTTTGGCAAAGAGAAAAACGCTAATAATATAAATGTCAAATCATAAATTTAAATAATTTTTTAACTATAACAGCTTCTTTTTTTTTGTAGAATCCCAAGTATGTCATAAGTTTGAATGATAGACTTGGAGACATTGGAGAGCCAGAAAAACTGTGTGTTATATTCGATTTGCCTACTTCATGAGCTCATTGGTCCCTCATTGATCTCCCGCTCTATCATCAGTATCGGCCCAAAATATTAATCATATGCTCCAGCCTCCATGCAAGACGTAAAAAAGTTGTGCCATTTTCATTTTTTTTTTTATTGTTAATGTTAATTGTTTTCCTCTAAAACTACTTTTAAAAATGGGAATTCGAAAACGTTGTTCTAAGAAAATAAAAGGAAACCCTTAAACGTTGCAATCTTGGTTTAACCCCAATGTTATTGGTTTTCTGTGTTAAACTCAAGCTGATTTACTACGAAGTCTGACTTAGTGTTGTTATGGCTCACCCAACCCGAAATAAATCTACTTAATTTAGTTATACCTTTCATCTTTGTAAGATTTATTTAAGTTTTCCTGCTAATGCCACTGGTGTGGAGATATCTCTATAAATAAGGGCATGGCAAGCTTTATCTAGTTGATTCCATTTAAAATTCGCTTTATTTTTATCCACATTTCGCTCTTGTTTTTTAGTTCTCAATATTTTTCTTGATAAAATTTGGTGTGAACAGTTAACACAATCACTGCAGCATATGGATGTCTATATAAAATCTATGTCTTATTCTGATAGGGACATCTTCCTATTTTTCGGGTGTTTGGATAAGTTATTATCTGATACTCTACAAGTTGGTTGATATTAGAGAAAATACTTTTATTCATGTATTATTTTTTTCATCCAAGATGACCCCACGCAAATCTACAATTCAAGAACAACAAGACGAGTCGTGCCAAACGTTGTCAATTCAAGATATCTTTTGCAAGCAAATTTGCAATTCTCCACTCTTAACCATTCGGCTTTGAATTGAAAGTGGACTGTCCCATCCCATGTCACTCTTATATATTACTTTCGTCTTTTCTAAATTTTCTATATAGGATCTTGACATGCCTCCTTGAAATATGAGCTTTTATATCTTATTTTGAACCGATTTCCAATTTTCCACTCTATGATTGGGGATAAACCATACTCGGACCACTCTTAGGTTGGAGTTAGCAAATGGGACACTGAGACATATTATGTATTCACTAAAACTAATTGTTTATGAGTGGATAAGTCCATATCTAATATAGATCATCAATATCCAACTTTCGATCTTTTCATGCCAACATCAATATCCGGTGTTGTTGTCTTTCCTTATGAATGGCTGCATCAAGATGCTACATTCTTGCTTTTGAAATCAGTTTTGTTTTGGTTTGTATTTACAGTATCTTCGAGTTGCTAGACATTGTAATGAAGTAATAAAGTATTGAGCTTTTCTATGTACCAAAACGGTATTGAATGTTTCTGAGATGAGGAAAAGAGTGTAAATATGAAAAAGGGTTTTGTAAAATGGTTACTCCTGCAAGATTAGTGATCCTTGCATTGGTTTATCGATTGAAGATTGATAAAGGACGTTCAAAGAAGACAAGCTTTCGTTGATACTTGAGTATGTTGCTGGCTTGAACTCGTACGGACCTTGCTTTGGTCCCCAAACCTGCAATGTTCCAAAACCAAAACAAGATTTATGAGATTTTTTTCGTTTGGATAAAGAGTGAGAGAGATGGGATGAACCTGATTTTGGTTCTCATCAAAGCCGCGATCCCAGAGGTGTATCTGATTGTTTTTCAGGACTGCAAGATCTGAAGTACAGTAGCTAGCCCCATTCTGCAATCCGGTAATGAAGAGTCAAGTGTGGAAGAAGAAGTGTGTGAAACCTATGAGATATAGTGAATTTCTTATAAGAGCAATACCCATGAATTTGGAAATCCACCGGGTGAAGTTGAGCCTTGGTACAAGCAACGTTTCCCACGGTCACAACAACTGAGGTGTATAGTTGTCAAATGCTCTCCAATATCCTATTAGTTTAAATACACTGTCAGCTTTAGTTCTCGTCACAGCTCTATCGAGACAAAACCATAAAAGACTTACACCAATAACCTCTTCAGGAAGTGGGCGTTGGTCTTTAGGACGGTCACAGAAATTTTTGTACTCCTCGGCATCTCTGATGGCATATGAACTTACCTGGCATCAAAACACTGCTTAATAATAATACTCAATACATTGTATTGGACCACATAAGAAGATCACCACAACAACTCATATCCTCACCTCGACATCACATTTCAGCTCTTTTGGACAAGGCTTAACCATATATAATCTCTGAAACCGAAAAACAGATGTAAACACAATGCATAAAAGACTTAAGCTTTGGTCCAAACGGAATCAAACAAAAGACTAGCCGTCGTGAGGGATTGAATGCTCACTTGACGAAACGGTTTCTGAGGAGTCCTCCAAAATGCCTGAGGAAAAGAAAAACACATTCATATATGAGAGTGTTCATACATCAATCATCAATCTATATAAGTTGTAACAAAGATGTAAAGAGATTTATTTTACCTGTTCCAAATACAAAACCTCTGAACCATCCACCATCTCAGCAGCTGGACAACTCAGCATTCTGCAACACATATTTCAAACTCAGATGCCTGAAACAAGCTTAAAGCTCAAGACTTTAAAACTAACAGTTAACAGTTCCAATCTCAAAACTCAAGAACCAAGTTCCTAAGTACAGCATCAAGTTCAAGATAAGGCAAACCAAACTAAAAGCTCGAGACTTTAAGTAGGTTTGAGATGGAGAACACAAACCTTATGTTGAAGTAATTCTCAGGATCTCTTGAAGCTTGCTCCCTCGTAAACTTCAAACCAATGAAAACAAGAACCTTCAAAATCATATCCATGGAACAAAAGCAGAGAACTTTTTAAGCAATGAGATTGACCTTCTCTCCAGTGAGAGAACGAGAGACGACGCGAGCGTGATCCCTACGAGTTGTAGATTTAGTGAGACGTTTGAGAAGAAGAGCGCCGCCAATTAGAAACAGAGTCTTGAATACGAGACCACGAGCTCGGCTCCACCCGTTAGAGCTCGACTCACCCGACCCGGGACACATAAAACGCTTTGGGTTTAGTAGTGTAAAGCTTCCATCTTTTAGCATCTATCAAGAAACTGCAGAGGAGAGGAGGGAGAGGAGGTGTGTGTGGGAACGAGATCGACGGTTTTAAGTTTCCGGGAACCATTGGTGAGATTGTTTGCCACGTGTAAGCTTACCATCTTTTTTTATTATTATTTTTTATCATACTTTCATACAAGTGGTGAATGTTAGGGGCACTTGAGAAGTGATTACATAAAGAATAGCTAAACAAGATCATTTGGAGAGACGTATATGCAAGATATGAATATTCAAGCCAATGGAATTGTTGATGCTGAGCAAGAACAGAGGAGAAGAAGATTGTTGCCTTGTTGGAAACCTTGTGCTAAAGTATAATATTAAGTTCATATTGATAATGAAAAGGTTGAGAAACCAGAGGATCAAAGATTTAAGAGAATATATGTTCCTCGTATTCATTTTGTGACCTAATGATCTTGTTTATATACAAATACATATGTCCACAAGCTTATCGAAAAATCCTGCTATATATACAGACAGTCTTCCTTTGTCAATAACTCGATGTAGCCCTCCGGAGACTCCTCAAATGTCTGACCACCTACACCTAGCAGCAAACACGGGAACTGAGGCAATGATAAGAAGAGGAAAGGACAATTCTCCCTACGTGCCTGTCAGTTTCCATAACACGTTTCAATCATTAGGACATCATTCCAAGCCGGAGAATCTTAAAACACTAGCCCTAATAATCAAGAAATTGTGATGTGGGAGGATGAGTTTTTAAAAAGAGAGCTTCCAAGGTCGAACAAGAAATTAGAAATTTAACTTGATCGTAGTTCAGCGAGAGATTGAGATGATAATGGAAAATAAATTGTGAAACAAGAGAGGTCTGCCAGCAATTAATAGTACCAAAGGGAAGATATTTTAAATCAACAAACTTGTTGAATGCAGGATAGGAACAAAACCTTCTTTTGTATGGAGCTATCTCCTCTGCATCGGCAACTTCTTCGTTGGATACTCATGGACATAATTGGAAAAGCAGGAATCTATTATTCTTCGAATCGACCAAGCCAGCTTTGGTATCATGACCTTCAGTATGCAAGAACGGAAGGGGGAGAGTGGATATCCGCTCTATATGTAGATCATAATATTTTACAGGTTTCTCCTAATAAGAACACAAGCAAATGGCTTCATCAAGTGCAATTACAATTGTAGTCTTAAATGAAGTACTGGCATGTCTTAAAGCTGGTTATTTAGAGACACAAGAGGTCTTTTTATGGGAGCAGGGCAAGGAAAAAACGGAAACTGTGACAGGAGTCTAGAAGCTGAACTTACAAGCATTCTTAACGGCAATGCAACATGCCTATACTAAAGGTTATCGCAGGATATGTTTTTTTAGGTGATAATCAATTAGTTTTGGATCTTGTTAATGGCAAAAGAAAACCAGAGTTTTAAAGTGTATGACTGGAACAGGGATATCAATTATTGGTCTTCAAAATTCTATCAAGTTCACTTCGCTTGGGTTCCACGTTACAATAATCGTGCAGCTGATACTCTTGCAAAAGATTTTGTTCTCACTTGAATGGTATTAAAAATCATTTCCGAATGTCACTGATCGTAATGAAATCACTAGTAGAAATCACTCCAAATTAAGCATTTTAACTATGTAGTTTATTTATGTAAAGGGATCTACAAAAAAATAGTTTATAACGTTATTTGTTCTCCAACACTTCTCGATGTTTTAGCAAATTCGTCATCGCCCACTCTAAGGTACGACGTAAAAAAGAAAGAGAAAAAAAGACAACATACAAACTAAGAACCGACTTAAAAAAAAAATAGAGAAAGACTAGTTAAGAACCGACCAAAAAAACCAAAAAAAACAACCTAGGTTTGCCGTAAGAGACGTCAAGATTGTCATATCTTGTCTAACCACGGCTGAGGAGGCATCGTTGTCGTTATGAGATGTGAACTGCTGCTTTAAATCATAATCATCTTATAACGTGAATTGTGTTGGGATAAATACAATTCAATGAAATCTTTACTGGGGATGATAGAGTTCCAGAGCTTCGAGACTGATCTGAATCGTACGATGGATTTCGCCGGAAGCTTAGAGAGTATTTTGACAAGGACAATTGGAGGAACGGTTGTTGTGGTGGAGTTTCCGGCATGATCTAGGTTACGTGAGGGAGACTGATCTTGTGAATTTTCCATGGCAGTTTGATAGTAATTAACCTTAAAAGCACAAAAGCCCTCCTATATATAATAATCACAAAACAATCTCTTCCTTTTAATCGATTACCTTTTTTAGATGTAATATAGGATTTTAACGGAGATTTTCCTTTTTGTGTTTTGAATAAGGGAAATCTAATTACAATACCGATAAAATATTTAAAAAACAAGAAGCGAAAGAAATATTTTTACTTTTTTTTTTCTCTGCAATCATTTTTTTTCTTATTATTTTCAAAGTTACTATTAAAAAAGGAAATTTTATTTAGTAAAACAAAAAACAATAATCCATCCAAAAAAATAAAATAAAAGGAAATAATGAAGCCATGCAATTTCTATAATATTACTGTATTTGACAAATGTGTTTTTATCAGTTTTCTATACGTCGGCTTACGTTAATTCTCATAAAAATCAATTAAACATATATCCTTATCATTTATAACAAACACAAGTGGAATACTAACCAATTATTATTATTTATTTATTTTCTAGAAACTGATATATATTCGTAGATCATCATTACTAATTTAATTCACTTATACAACTATAATACAATGATTATTTTATTTTATTTTTTTACCAAAACAACATATATTAAATTATAAATAATTCTAGAAAGTATGTTTAAAATCTAAGGTGACTTATTAAATTGATTGTAATTAAAATGGTAATCCAATTATAGCCTAACTAAAATTTTAAAATAATTTTAATTCAATTCCAAGAAATAAATTTAACCCTATATATCCAAAAAAACTATTAACCAAATTGATCTAGGGGGGTATATTGGACTAGATGTTTTAAGAAGTTTTGGGGTTTTTTACCTCAAATCACATATATAATTAAAATAATAATATAAAATTATTCAAAATTAGATTTTATTCAATTTTAATTATAAAACAACTTAAAACTTATAAAAATGAAAGTAAAATATTATTTAATTATTACGACTTAATTAGTTTATAAATATTTATATTCGTGCATAAGTACTGGAGAATTACCAAGTGAAAAAAGTAAGCCCTCCAATAAAAAAGAAAAAAAAAAGTACAAGAAAAAAAAATTATAAAATCTATAAATAGGAAATTATAAAAAAAATTAAATTGAAGAGAAAAATTGAAACTTTTAAAATTATATAAAGTTGGAAACTATAAAGTAGAAAAAAAAAACTAAAGTAAGGAATTTAAATTACAAAAGTATAAAAAAAAAATCTATATAAAAACAAAACTACAAAATAGAAACAAGTAAAATAGGCACAAAATGAAAACATCAACAATTATATAAAGTTGGAAACCATAAAATAGAAAATAACTTAGTAATGTAATGGAATTATAAAAATGATAAATTTATATAAATTTCATAGTTATCAATTTTGAAAAAAGTAGTTCATACAAATATTGTTATCATTTATTATATACTGTACTATTAAATTTTTTATATTTGTATTCAAACCTTGTAGTCAGGTCATCAAATAAATATTAACTGTAGGATGAAATCAAATACAACATCCTATTTTTGAGTCATCATCAATATTTATTACCAGTTATATAAGGTCAACAATATCTATACCTGATTATACAATTTCTCAAATGATAAAAAAAAAAACATAGGATTACAGTGCCTACCCGATTATACAATTTTTCAAATGATAAAATGACAAAACATAGGATTCCGATGCCTAAAAATAATTTATGGTTGTAGCATAAATTAAGAAATTAAATCATGACACGAGAAGGATTAACAAACAAATCAGAAAAAATGTCGGATTTACAGCAAAAAAATAAATAACCGAGTGAATCCATCAATCTGTTTATGTCCAAATCCATGACCCTATTGTAATTTTTTTTGGTAAACGAATGGGAAAGTTAACTCCTAAATTTATGAAAAAATAAAATTACAAATGAATTTGTACGTTTTGGGCACATCACACCCAAAACATCATCATTTTATAATACGGCTTCAACATCAGCCGGAACAATATCTAAATTATGGCTTTGATTGGTAACATGCGGAATGACGAAATTACGTTTTTAAACTCGATTCCATAAGTATTTTACTAATCAAAAAAATCCATGACCCTATTATAATTTGTAAACAATATATTTGATTAGAATACATTAAAAAAATCATCAGAATAAAAATCTCATTTTTTTAATTTTATTTTTTCTCTTTTCTTATTTTTGTCCTTTTTATTTTTCCTCTTATTTTTTTTTCTTTTTTTTATCATTTTCTTCTTTTTTTTAGCGATCAAGACCTAATTCTAAATCAACAAAACCACTCAAAAAAAAACTTTTAGAGAATATTAAGAAAGTTCAAAGAAAGAAAAATCAAATGAATAATGTCAAAGAAAGAAGATGATTGACAGAAAACCATATAAAATTTCTTTTACCCCATAAGGATTAAGTTCCAAGCTGTGACACAATGTTAAATCCCTTAAATTTCCAACTTAAAACCAATTCAGAATGAGTAAATTGAACCAAATTCCTTATATAGTAGAATTGGTTTTTTCATATGTCTTTCTGCTGATGTGTGATCCTAACACATAACCAAGTACATCCATAAAAAAAATCTAAGTATTTAGTTTCAAATGCAAAAATGTAGAATTTAGATGCAAATTTTACGTGGTAGAGGTGCAATGATAATCACAGATTTATACACTAGCGATATATTAGTTAGGTTCACAGAGATATTATTATTGAAGACAAATTGTTCAGGATACAAAAAGGCAAATGTAGAACAAGAGTATAAATATAACTAATTGAATTTGCAGGCCTATGTCCAAACAGAACACTTAGCTGAAAATTGCGATTCATATATGAATTATCCTATACTTTCGCACTGGGGAATCTCATACCCTCTACTCATAGCTAGGTCAAGGGTGCAAGGTCTCGTAGACTCTCCGATCTATTGAGTGAGACTTCTTGGTTATCAACATAAATATAAAAGGAATTAATGGCTCATTTTGTCAAAATTTTAAAATTAAAGATAGGAATTTGATTGTAAAACTTTAAGATATATAATAGAATTTTGATTTTCTCCATTGTCGGACAAATTTTAAGTTCTTGGTTCACCGAGTTTTTATAATTCAAATTTATAACAACTGCCAATTTTAAATTAATTTAATAGAAAACGATTTTCGCCAAATGTTTGAAAAAAAATTAAAAAGGAAAACAAGGTATGGTCAATGAAATTTACAGTCATATTTTAAGATTCTCGCGTATAATGCAGGTGACTAATATATTGGGATATATCAATTTGGTTCGATCCACTAGTTTCGAACAATATGATAATAATCTATAGAACTATAAAATAGTGGTGGACATTAATGAAGGCACGATAGACTTTTTTGTAAAACCAAACTGAAAAGTAGTTTCTTCTATTTTGAAATCAACGAGCGTATCCATGGGGAAGTCTCACGTCCAGCTTCTGCTTCTTCTCGTCGCATCACTCTTCTTATTACCGTTTTCGCGTGCCGTCGATTTCGTGTACTGCAACAGTAAGTATCAATGTGTTACTCTTAATTTGTAAATTGGTTTCAATATGAAACGAGCGGATCGTTCTACCGCTTGTTCGCCTAGTTTACTTTGATCCTAAGAATCTGTAGATAATGTTTTGGATGAACTTAGATTCAAAATGATATGAGTAGATAACTTTGACGTTAGATTTCGTTGAATGAGGGTGCAGATGAGCCTAATTTAAATTTGGTTATATTATAACGGAAGAAAATGTTAATTTACGTAATCTTTTTTTTATTGTAATCATGTGTGTATATGTTGAGGATAATAGATAGATAGTAAATTTATTTTCTTATGAAGTTTTCTCATATCATATATGCATACTCTTATGTTCTTCTAAAACATGTAAGCGAACGATTTGTTAGTGTTAGAATTGTGTTGTTAATCTTGATAAACAAACAACTATACAACTATATTATGTCATAGTTGATTTTAAAATTAAGGTGTACCGCGGATAATCCCTACTCAAGTGAGCATCACGGTACATACCTACACATACAAAATAGTAACATATTATATTGTTATCTGTATCGAGTTTTTAAGAAAAAAACCTAGATAAAATGGTATATACCGCAATTTCGTTTAAGAAACAAATTCATCAGAGTTTCACCCTAATTCACTACGAACTCTTATCATTTGACATATTAATTTGATAATATAGTTTGGATTTATTTATGTAATTAAGAAATATGTATGGTATATATACAAAAATCCAATTTTGTCGACTTGTTATGATGCTTAGAGCATCCACATCGGTCTCATATCCACTAAGTATCTTATACCCACTAAGTATTTGACTATTAAAATAGTATTATACTAGGATTTTACCCGTTTTTCGTGCGGGGTAAAGTTTTTTAATCCAAATTTACGTAAAATAATTATTCTAGTTAAATAATAAAATGTATTTTATAAAA
>OVBI01002917.1:0-15821 GCA_900406495.1 Sisymbrium altissimum
CATTGACCCGACCATCATCAGCCACGAGCTCAACCTCGACCCCACTTTCCGACCTATCAAGCAAAGACAACGCAAATTAGGTCTCGAGCGAGCTCGCGCTGTCAATGACGAGGTCGAAAAATTACTCTCCGCGGGATCGATCGCCGAGGTCAAGTATCCGGAGTGGCTCGCCAACCCCGTCGTCGTCAAGAAGAAAAACGGGAAATGGCGTGTTTGCGTTGACTTCACGGACCTGAACAAAGCATGCCCCAAAGATAGTTTCCCGTTGCCTCACATAGACCGCCTCGTCGAAGCTACGGCCGGCAATGAACTTCTATCCTTCATGGACGCTTTCTCCGGCTACAACCAAATATTCATGCACCCAGAGGATCGCGAACAAACCGCCTTCATAACTGACCGCGGAACCTATTGCTACAAGGTAATGCCTTTCGGCCTCAAAAACGCCGGCGCCACTTACCAGCGACTCGTCAACAAGATGTTCGCCCTCCAACTCGGCAAGACCATAGAGGTTTACATAGACGACATGCTTGTCAAATCCCTCATCGCCGAACAACACCTAGTCCACTTGACCGAGTGCTTCGACATCCTTAACGAATACAACATGAAACTCAACCTAGCCAAATGCACATTCGGTGTCACGTCCGGCGAATTTCTCAGATATCTTGTAACACACCGCGGCATCGAAGCAAATCTGAAACAAATCACCGCGATCATCGACTTGCCCTCACCCCAGAATACAAGAGAAGTACAACGCTTCACTGGTCGCATAGCCGCCCTCAGCCGCTTCATCTCTAAATCAACCGACAGGTGCCTCCCATTCTACCAACTCCTACGCGGCAACAAACGCTTCGAATGGGACTAACGCTGCGAGGACGCCTTCACGCAGATCGAGAACCAATCATTACGGCCCACGCGCGCATCTTTTCGATGCGGTGCGAATCTTCCCAACGACAAAGCGGAATGATTGCTTTCTGTAATCATTAGCCTCGTTCATCACGCCTGGCGACAACGTGTCAGCTGCACAGCGCGCGATAAATGAAAGGACGTTTTGGGTTCTCGAGAAGAACTTTCGTGAAGTCCGCGGAGACGTGACCTTTCGTATCTTTTTCACGCCGATCGATGCAAACTGTCGATGACGTGCCGATGCGAATCCCTCCAGACCAAAGACCATTTTCTGCTCGCCGCGCCCGATCGTAGGATCCCGCCCGACGAGCCGGGGGGGGGGGCCTTACTGTTGGGGGCCTGGTTAGCACCACCTCAAAGAGGCCCGTCTGAATTCGCACCGGCCCACAATCGATTCCCCTTTTGAGCCCAACCCGCGTCGGCGTAAAGTTGACTCCCTAAACCGCCAAGGCGGGTCTACGGATAAACAAGAATCTCGCAAGGAAGAGGAAAAGGCCCGAGATATTAGAAAGATATTGACTTATCGGGAGAAGGAGACCGACTAAGAAACCTTATAAATAGGCAGTCATGATTAATTAAAAAATACAAAAAAAAAGAATTAGAAAAGAGCATAGCAAAAATCTTGTGATCGGCTTGACGAGGCCAATCACAACCCCCNCCCCTTGTATTTGGATTTCTTTTGTTCATTAATCAACATCTTTGTTCAAAATCTTTTCTTCCCACAAACCTAAATCTCTTAACCTTGTTTCGAGGGTTTTTGGTTCAATATGCTCTTTCTTTTTTTTTCTTTTTTTTTTAACACGGATTATATTGATTAAATTTTGAGAACTTAGAACATTACAAAACTGGCAGAAATTTTTTATATTCCCGGATTCAGAAACCCAAAAAAAGAGACGGTTGAAATACGACTAAATATGACAGGACTAAAAAACCAAAGATAAATAAAACTTTATGACGAGATAGAACTAAACCAAGAACATTGAGTCTAGAGGATTAGCCTACAAAGAAAACTTCCATGCATCTATTGACGAATGCATCTATTGAAACCATTCTATTGCTCGAACACAAAAAACTGAGACATGTTAAGCCACTGGAAGTCAAACCATTTTAACCAACAAGGGAAAAGACCCTTTTCCTTTTATAGAACCAATGCAAAGAGAACCCACTTGCAACAAACCTTTTTCTACATTTAAAGCAACGGTACATCGGAGTAGGCTGTCAACAAGACTAAGGCCTTCACACACCAAGCGTCCAGATCTAACATTACCAGACACTATCAGCATGAGGGTAAGAACAACAGAAACGTGTCCATCGTAAATAAAAGAAAACATACAAAAATATAAATCCAGATCTACTTAAAAGATCTACATATCCAGATCTTAAATCAAAACTATTTCTTCGAAAAGTCGATAAAACAGGATAAATATGAAATAAAAGGAAAGAAAAAATCTTAAGACACACGGAACCACCATCGGAAGTATTGACATTCACCATAACTTGAAACGCTGGAGTTAGGTTTATCAGGAAAGGAGGAGAAAAGGGAGAGCGATATTTTCTTTTAAGTTATGATTTTCATCTGAACTGTGTTATGGAGCTTCAGTTAGACCCTTTAGTATTTCCATATATTATTTGCATTTAATTCATATCTTCTTAGGTTATATGCATGTAAATCATGATCATATCTATGTTCCCCCGATAATGTGCAATGAACATGTTCTTCTACATTAGAAACTTTCAGTAAGTTATTACAAAGTTGTTTTCGTTCTCCGTAAATAAAAAATGAATCAATCTTAGAAAGAAATTAATTAGATTACATGTAAATCAGTATATTAATTTTTAAAAAGTTTCTGGTAATTCCAGTTGATGTCTTCTACGGTGTAACTTGCTATACTATTTATAGAGTAAGGAGAAATAACTTAAAAACCTATAAAACTACATATTTCTATATATGTCCAAAGTGTGTTTTAAAACAACATAATTAACCAATTAAAATCTTTTGCAATTGTGTGCATATGATTATGTATAACTTATCTTTTGCACTCTCTAAAAGAATCCAGTATTTCCTTATTTTCTTCTCCACTTTTCACAAGTTTTTTCACAAAATTTAAAATCATGGAAATGAGAAATACGATACATTCAGATATGAGAAGTTATAGAGGTATGGCACCTGATATGGAGTGGATAAATAATTTTGGTTGGTATGGTGAATTTGTAAGAGGTGATGGGTATATATGCGAGGTGCATCCTGCTAAGTTGTCTTCAGATGGTATTTGGGAGAAAGTTCTTTTGCACAAAGTTTCTCTTCACATTTGGCAATATCGTCTTCCGAATCTTGAGCTTGTCATATTTCTCCTTTTCTGCCTTTGGCAAGTTTTTAATATTTTGTTCAAGCAATTGGGTCTTTTGATTCCAAAGTTCACCTCTATGATGCTTGTGAGTTCCTTTTCTAATTCTTCTTCTTCATCATCTTAAAAATTATATTCTACTAAGCGATATAATCTTTGTTGCATTGAAGGCGGGATTACTCTTGAACGTTCTAATTATTATTTCGGGAGACAAGTCTATTATACATGAGATTTTTTTTCCCAATAGCAAAATCGACATTCCAGGATGTTTTGGATCATTTGGCTTCATGATTTTCTGGTTCCTCAAGGGTGTGAAACTGGACGTAAAGAGAATTTTCAAGGCTGAAGTACATGCAAAACGCACTGGAGTTGCATCAATTAGTCTTCCTATAGTGGTTGGTTTAGTTCTTTACAAATTAAAATCAGTTGAGAATAGACCGCTCAAAGCCATAGAGTATAATACATTGTTGCTAATGGAGAGCCTCACATCTTTTTCGGAAGTTGCAAGTCTCTTGCATGACCTCGGTATGAACCACTCGTCTATTGGCCGGGTCGCTTTATCTGCAGCTGTATTCTCTAATATGGTTGGACTATTGTTTTTGTTGGGAATGATTTCTCTTGGATTGCCATCATTGGTTCAAGGTGTAATTCTACTTATACAGATGCTCTTCTTTCTCGTCATTGTCTTTGGTGTTGTACGGCCAATAATGTTCAAAGTAATTAAACGGAAACGAGAAGGAAGACCCATCGAAGATAAATACATCTATGGAATTCTCGTCATGGTTTGTTTTTCATGTATGTATTGGGACGGTATTGAGCAGTTTCCTGCAATTGGAGCTTTCTTTCTAGGTCTCGCCATTCCTAATGGACCTCCTATTGGGTCTGCATTGGTCGAACGATTAGAGAGCTTCAATTTTGGTATTATATTGCCTCTCTTCTTGTCAGCCACTATGCTCAGGGTTGATATCAGCATTTGGAAAGATAGCTTAACATTCTTTAGGAGCGACGACAAAAAATTTGCAGTTGCATCTCTCGTCTTGCTCATCTTCTTGTTGAGGCTTGTTGTTTCAGTGATCGTACCTTACCTCTATAAAATGCCGTTGAAAGATTCCATTATTCTTGCCCTTATGATGTCCCATAAAGGTATAATAGAATTAAGTTTCTACCTTTTCTCGTTTGACCTTGAGGTTAGTCTCTTATCTTTCAAATTCTTGATCATTATTTTTTTTTTCTGGAAAGAAAAGAGAAGAAAATAAAAACATTTTATTGGTTTAATGCAGCTATTAACAAGAGATACGTTTTCAATCTTAGTCTTATCCATCCTCTTAAACTCATTGTTCATACCAATAGTGATCAGATTTCTCTACGATCCATCAAAGCAATTTATGTGCTACCAGAAGAGAAATTTAGCAAGTATGAAGATATATGGAGAGCTAAAGACTCTTGTTTGCATCCATAGACCAGATCACATATCTTCCATGATTAACCTTCTAGAAGCTTCTTATCAATGCAATGAAAGTCCTCTCACTTGCTTTGTACTTCATCTTGTCGAGTTACAAGGTCAAGAAGTTCCCACTTTGATCTCACACAAAGTCCAGAAACTTGGAATCGGGACAGGAAATACATACTCTGAAAATGTAATCCTTTCTTTCAAACATTTCCACCGTTATGTATGCAGTTCCATCTCCATAGACACATTTACTTGCATCACAAAATCAAAACATATGAAGGATGATATTTGTTGGCTAGCTCTCGATAAAACTGTCACATTTATCATTCTTCCTTTCCACCGGACTTGGTCTCTTGACCGAACATCCATCATTTTTGATAGTGAAATGATCCGATTTCTCAATTGGAACGTCTTGAAACAAGCTCCTTGCTCTGCGGGTATTCTTATTGAACGCCATCTTGTTAACAAAAAGCAAGAATCTCAACAAAACCTTAAGGTATACTCACAATTACACTTTAATGTTCTTTTCTAAATTATTTTTATTTTTTTTTGTAATGAAAAAATCATGATAGTTTGTTAGTTAAGAACTCGCTCTAATGGTTGAATATTATCCATTTCTATAGAAATCACAAGTGGCACAAATATATATTTTTTTTTTTTATAGACTTCTTAAGTTCAAATGAATTCAGAGTAAAACTTACTAAGTATTTGAAGTGGTTTGCCAGTAGGTTTGTGTAATATTTGTGGGAGGAAACGATGATATCGAAGCATTGGCCTTTGCGAAGAGAATGGCCCGTCAGGAGAACGTGACATTAACGGTTTTGTGCCTTTTTGCAACTACAAAGAACAAAGAAAGGACAGGATGGGATCAAATGCTTGACACAGTGAAATTAAGAGAGTTGATGCGAAGTAACGATCCAGAAACTCTAAAAGAAGAAAGTTCCATAATTTACTTGGAAGAAGAGATATTAGATGGAGCGGAGACATCAATGCTTCTACGCTCTATGGCTTTCGAGTATGACCTTTTCATCGTAGGCAGAACCTGCGGTGAGAACCACGAGGTGACTAGAGGGATAGAGAATTGGTGTGAGTTTCAGGAGCTTGGAATCATTGGTGATTTCTTGGCATCACCAGATTTCCCAAGCAAAACATCAGTCTTAATAGTTCAACAACAACGAACCATAGCTAATAATTAGAATTGGAGAAGAAAAACTAGTTATTGTTTCATATCTCTCTTTTGTCACATCATATATAAATTTGAATGTGTTTTACATGAACATGAACACAGTAGATTATTATCAGTCAATAGATGTTTACAAGTATGATTGTTAATGTACATCATATCATCATGTTTGTTGATTGATTTCATCATCTTGCATTAGATAGCTGAGAACAAACTTTATACCTCAATGATGATGAATATATGATAGGAGATGAGATGATGGATCAAGATGAAGAGAATCCAGTAGAAGTTGATTCACTAGTTAATACGAGTAAGAATATGATGAGAGGTAAATCATAAACGTAAGTGTTCAAAATGTTGGTGTAGTTTTGAAATCATTGGAGATAAATAGTTTGATGGTAGGAATGATGTTAGATTCAACTATTGCCATCATAATTATTGTATATATCTAAGTAGAAATGGTTCCATCATTATGTTGTTTTACATGAAAGTATACTCTTAGAATCCTAGAAATCGTTCTGAATGTGTGATAAGATAGATATGATGGTGTCCGGACACTGGCACCATATGCCATGGAAGAAAAACCGTCAACGGATAAAATATTAGGTATTCTATGATATTAATAGATATTTATTTAAATATCTTTTGTATATATTTTTGGATTGAATTGTCTTTTAGACTCTTTAGTTTTCCGCACTATTTGCATTTAATTCATATCTTCTTAGGTTATATGCATGTAAATTATGACCAGATAATATTCCTCTCATGCAACAAACATGTTCTCCTTCACACCATAAAGTGTCATTACGTAAGTTATTGTTTGATTATACTCATTTGTGTTAAACACAATGCTCAGTATTCGTATATGTACATAGTATTATCATTCTTGTGTTCTCTATAACATATTTTTGAAAGTCTTTAACTTTATTTTTTATTTTTGTTTGTCGGAATGAAATGGTCGAATGGTACATTCATAACGTTTGGAGAGTAGAGAGGACAATGTCATCTTCAACCATGATTGCACAAACAATTTTTCAAGATTGGAACATTTCAGATAGATTTGATGACTAATTTATCCAGAGATACGAGATTTAATTTTTTCTATAAAAGCTTTATATTTTGTTGTCTAAACAAAGTTGTTTCCATTCTCCTTATAATCAAAACATAACTTGTTTTTAAAGAAAATAGTTAAAAAGTAATTAGACTACATGTCAATCAGTATATATATATATTTTTTAAATTCTGGTAATCCTAGTTGACGTCTTCTAGGGTGTAACTTACTATACTATTTATAGAGTGAAAAAACAACTTAAAAACGTCTAAAACTACATATTTCTATATATGTCCAAAATATGTTTTAAAATTAACCTATTAAAATCACATACAATTGTGTGAGTGTATTTACATATGGCTTAACTTTTGCATTCTCTAAAAGAATCTAGCATTTCTTTATTTTCTTCCCCATTTTTCACAAGTTTTTTCACAAAAAATTTAAAATCACATAAATGAGTAATACTATGGCAAATTATGGAGGTATGGAGCTTGATATGGAATGGATAAATAATTTGGGTTGGTATGGTGAAGCTGTAAGAGAAGACGGTTATATATGTGAGGTGCATCCTGCTAAGTTGTATTCAGATGGTATTTGGGAGAAAATTCTTTTGAACAAAGTTGGTCTTCACATTTGGCAATATCGTCTTCCGAATCTCGAGCTTGTCATACTGCTCGTGTTCTGCCTTTGGCAAGTCTTTAATATGTTTTTTAAGAAATTGGGTCTTTTGATTTCAAAGCTCACATCTATGATGTTTGTGAGTTCCTTTTCTCATTCTGCTTCTTCTTCCTCTTTTTTTTTTTAAAGAAATTACATTTTACTGAGCGGTATAATATTTGTTTCATTGAAGGCGGGGTTGCTCTTGAATGTTCTACTTACTGTTTCGGGGGACAAGTCCATTATACATGAGATTTTCTTCCCTGAAAACAGAACCGACATTCCAGGATGTCTTGGATCATTTGGCTTCATGATTTTCTGGTTCCTCAGGGGTGTGAAAATGGACATAAAAATAATCTTTAACGCTGAAGCACATGCAAGATGCACAGGAGTTACAGCGGTTAGCCTCCCTATAATGGTTGGTTTAGTGCTTTATAAATTTAAATCAGTTGAGAATAGACCACTCAAAGCCATAGAGTATAATACATTATTGCTAATGGAGAGCCTCACATCTTTCTCGGAAGTCACAAGGCTCTTGCATGACCTTGGCATGAACCACTCGTCTATTGGTCGGATCGCTTTATCTGCAGCTGTATTCTCTAATATGGTTGGACTATTGTTCTTGTTGGGAATGGTTCCTCTTAGTTTTCCATCATTGGGTCATGGTGTAGGTCTACTAATACAAATACTATTTTTTCTCGTCATTGTCTTTGGAATTGTGAGGCCAATAATGTTCAAAGTAATCAAACGAAAACGAGAAGGAAGACCCATCCAAGAAAAATATATATATGGGATTCTCGTCATGGTTTGTTTTTCGTGTATGTATTGGGATGGTCTTGAGCAGTTTCCTGCACTTGGAGCTTTTTTTCTCGGTCTCGCCATTCCCAATGGACCTCCTATTGGATCTGTATTGGTCGAACGATTAGAAAGCTTTAATTTTGGTATTATATTACCACTCTTCTTGTCAGCCACTATGGTCAGGGTTGATATCAGTGTTTGGAAAGACAGTTTAACATTCTTTAGCAGCGACAACAAGAAATTTGCAGTTGCGTCTCTCGTCTTACTCATCTTCTTGTTAAAGCTTGTTGTCTCAGTAATCGTACCTAATGTCTATAAAATGCCGTTGAAAGAATCCATTATTCTTTCCCTTATGATGTCCCATAAAGGTATAATAGAATTAAGTTTCTACTTTTTCGCTTTTGGCCTTGAGGTTAGTTTTTCATTTTCGATTTCTTGATTATTCTTTTTATTTCTTGCAAGAAATTAAAATAAAATAAAGAGATTTGATTTTTATTGGTTTGATGTAGCTGTTAACCAGAGATACTTTCTCGATCCTAGTCTTGTCCATCCTCCTAAACTCGTTATTCTTACCAATGGCGATCAAATTTCTCTACGACCCATCAAAGCAATTCATGTGCTACCAAAAGAGAAATTTAGCAAGTATGAAAATAAATGGAGACTTAAAGACTCTTGTTTGCATCCATAGACCATATCACATACCTTCCATGCTAAACCTTTTAGAAGCTTCTTCTCAATCCAATGAGAGTCCTCTCACTTGCTTTGTACTTCACCTTGTCGAGTTACAAGGTCAAGAAGTTTCCACTTTGATCTCACACAAAGTCCAGAAACTTGGAAGTGGGACAAGAAATACATATTCCAAAAACGTCATACTCTCTTTCGAACATTTCCACAGTTATATGTGCAGTTCCATTTCCATTGACACATTTACTTGCATCACAAAATCAAACGATATGAAAGATGATATTTGTTGGCTAGCTCTTGATAAAGCTGTCACACTTATCATCCTTCCTTTCCACCGGACTTGGTCTCTTGACCGGACATCCATTGTTTCCGACAGTGAAATGATCCGATTTCATAATTTGAACGTCTTGAAACAAGCTCCTTGTTCTGTCGGTATCCTTATTGAACGCCAAATTGTTAACAAAAATAAAGAATCTCGACAAAACCTTAAGGTATACTCACAATTATATTTTATTATTTTTGTTAAATTATTAGTTCTTTTTTTATTGAAATAGACATGGTAGTTTGTTGGTTAAGAACTTACTCTAGTGGTTAAATCTTATCCATTTTTATAGAAATCACAAGTGGCATAAATTTTTTTTTAGGTTTTTACAGACTCCCTAGGTCCAAATGCATTTGGAATAAGATTTACTAAGTATTTGAAGTGGTTTGACAGCAGGTATGTGTGATATTTGTGGGAGGAAACGATGATATGGAAGCATTGGCATTTGCAAAGAGAATGGCCCGACAAAAGAATGTGACATTAACTGTTTTGTGCCTTTTTGCATCTAGAAAGAATAAAGAAAGAATAGGATGGGATCAAATGCTTGACACAGTGGAACTAAGAGAGTTGATACGAAGCAACCATCCGGGAACTCTAAAAGAAGAAAGTTCCACAATCTACTTGGAAGAGGAGATATTAGATGGAGCGGAGACATCAATGCTTCTACGCTCTATGGCTTATGAGTACGACCTTTTCATCATAGGCAGAACTTGTGGTGAGAACCACGAGGTGACTAGAGGGATAGAGAGTTGGTGTGAATTTGAAGAGCTTGGAGTAATTGGTGATTTCTTGGCTTCCCCAGATTTTCCGAGCAAAACATCAGTCTTAATAGTTCAACAACAACGAACTATAACCAATAATTAGAAGTGGAGAAAAAACACACTACTTATTATTCTATATCTCTTTTGTTGCATCATATATATATTTGAAAATGTTATATATAAACATGAACACAGTTGGTTATTATAAGTCACCATTTGTCTACATGTATAATTATTGATTTAAGTCAAAACATTATGTTTGTTGATTGATTGCATCTTGTTAAAGTAATCGGATTTTTTTTATAATCTCTTTCATATTGTTTCAGATAGTTAAAGAGGAAATTCTAAACCTAAACGATGGTGAATATATGAATGGGGGTGAGATGCTGGATCGAGATGAAGAGAATCCGATAAAAGCTGATTCATTAGCTAATATGGATAAGAAGCATAATGAAAAATTTCATTAGCTAATATGGATAAGAAGCATAATGAAAAATAATTATAAATGAAAGTGTTCAAAATATTGGCATAATTTTGAAATTATTGGAAAGAAATAGTTTGATGGTAAAAAAGATGTTAGATTTACATAGAAATAACATCATCAAAGTATGCTCCAAAATTTCTAGAAATATTTCTGTATGCCTTATTCATACAATAGCAGTCATTGAGCATGATATGCCTTATTCATTCTTTAATTAAGTACTAAAATATTAAAAAGACTTTTCTTTATACTAATTAAAGTATAGAGTTTTGTATTTGGATTATTGCAGTAGTCGATTATCTTTAGCAGCCACTCACTATATACATTTATATCATTTCTTATGATGAGAAATTACTAAAAAAAAATAATTGTTTATTATCTATTATGTAAATAAAAAAACGCATAGTCTACAATTAAACTCACAGTCTTCTGTTTGATTACTTTCATAGGTTTTTGTTTTCCGATAATAATTTGTTATGCCATTTCAATTACTCGAAAACAATTTGTGTTTCTTTATTTATTCTGAACATTTTCATTTAAATTTTCGGAATTTTCAGATGCAAATGAGTAAATAACTTTGGTTCTACATGATTTAGGTTTCGCCGACCAAAAAAAAAAAAAAAATCTTTGGTTCTACATGATTTAAAATTAGCGTGACAAAAAAAAACAGGATACGATAAAATTAATATTCTTCCGCCTCATAATGATGGCAAATAAAGAGAGGAAGTTTTGATTTTACTATGGAAGCTTGTGTTGTGTAGGAAGAAATTTCAAGTTCCTAATAATTCAATGAACTTGTTTGTAGCGCAGAAAAAGTTAGGCCAAGCCCAGACCCATTATTCGGGCCAAAATTACCGAATCCATCCAAAGAAGTCAGCCGCAATATAACATGGTCTGTAAAGTCAACCAAGCCCTTGTCCATAATGTTTTTTTTTGTTTAAAAACTAATCTTTGCATAAAATTTGTAGTTCTACGTGTTAAAACATGGAACTAATGGGAAAATACAAAAAAAAAAAAGATTTGCTAGTAGATTAAGGGCCTGGATAATCATGAAATTTATCAGATCCAGGCGAGTGATACTGGCGAATTATATTTCGCAAGGTTTGTTTTAAATAAATTGACTGGATCATGATAGTCTTCAATCCAACCAAAGAAGCTGAACTTGCTTTTTTTTTTTTTCTTTTTTCCAATAAAAATATTTTCAACCAAAAAAACAAAGAAGAAGGAGTAATGGAATGGCACTAGAAAGAAAACACGTATAAAAAAAATTGTAGAAGTTTGAATGAACATTTTTAGCTAAAAGGGAGAGAGATGAGAGTGTAGAAGAGAAAGAGGAGTGTTTTTTATATTAGGAACTGGAGGAGGTAGAGATTAGGGTTTGTTTGTTCTCTAATCTTCTATTCAGAAAATCATTATGGGCCCAATGATTTTGTCAGTCCAGCCCAAAAGACAAGCATAATTTATGGCCTCAGATTAATCAGAGTCGTATCATTTAGCATAGGACAACCGTGTGTTAAACAAACACCGGACTTAGCCCATAGTTTTTTTTTTTGTTTTTTTTTTTGTCATCTTTCAGTTAATTAGAATCCGATTTGACAAACGTAAATTGGGCTGTATAATGGTTACATACACCATAATTAGGTGTCTAATAACTTGATATTACAAATTAAGTATCTAACACAAATTGGATTGGAAATAACCATAAACCTTTCTGTGTAAGTACGTTCCTTTTTTTTTTTTGATTTTTTTTTTTGGATTTTTATTTTGTAAAAGGTATTTTTTTTTTCTGTCTTTTTTGAATTTCCTACGGAAATTTAAACCATTCAGACATTCTTTAATTCTGACCAAAACCATTTACACCCTTTAATTTTCGGTCTCTTTCTCTTTCATAAACTCAAACTAATTTTCTCCGTCAAACCGCCTTCTTTTTCTCTTTCCTCCGCTTCTCCGCCTTCTCCATCTCCTTCCTCCGCCTCTCCGCCTCTCCGCCTCTCTTTCTCCACCTTCCATCTCCTTCCTCCGCCTCTTTCTCCACCTTCCATCTCCTTCCTCCACCTCTTTCTCCGTCAAACCTAAACCAAAACTCATTTTCTCGGTCAAACCTCCTTCTCCATCTCCTTCGTCCGCCGTTCTCCGCCATTTTCTCTGTCTTCCTCCATCTCAGTCTCCTATCTCTGCCTTCCTCCATCTCCGTTTCCTTACTCCACCTTCCTCCGCCCTCTCCTCCTTCGTACTTGACTTCATTACTCCGTTTTTTTCTCTAATTTCGATGAGGAAGCCTATGAAACCCAAGAAGAAGCTTCCAAAGAGAATCTTCAAGGCTGGTCACGAGCCAGAGAAAAGAAAGGTCAATGTTTACAGTTTCATCTACTACTTCAACTCAATTAGAGTTTTTTTTGGAGAAGAACACTGAGCATAAGAGAATTCTAACCAACAGTCAGTTTGAGAAACTTCTTGAAGAGGGTTTCAAGATATTTTCCTCACTACTGAATATAGTTCACTATAAATTATAATATATTAAACTATACTATATGCAATATAGCTCACTATTGTTCAAAATATAACTCACTATTTCACTATCCAAATTACTATTATATACATATAGTACACTAACATATCTGACTATAATTTAAATAGAGTAAACTTACCCATTCCAATTTCTTCATTTCAAGGTACTTTTGTCTGCCTAATTTCTTCATTTCCTCCTCTCTCGACAGTTGGTGACTGAGAAAAAAGGAAGATTTGGATTTTGTTTGGAGGTCACCCATTTCTCTCTAAGTGGACTTCAGTAGTAATAGACATCACGTTTGGTGTAGAGCCTCGTTGGATACATCAGAATGGTCACATTCATTCCCTCACCAATAGCAATCTGCAGAATTGAACGATGGTCAAGCTCTCTACACTCTTAAGCATTAAGTGTCGAGGCTCTACACCGAACGAACGTGATGTCTATTGCTGCTGAAGTCCACCTAGAAAGAAAGCCTAACATATATCTAAGTAGATACAAGTACACATCTTATATATAAAAGAGTAAGAGCTTTCTCCATCTTGATGACAAGTGGCAACACCTCTATACAACACATATTAATATCTATTAATTATCTATTTAATTTATATTTAACTATTTAAAATCATAAAAACATAAAGCTAAAAGAAATAGAAATAAAAGAAATCTAAACTTAATGAAAGATATCAGGAATATATAACATATTATATACATACATAATTTAAATGGATATTTTCATATTTTTAGTAATTTAATATAATAACAGAGAAAACTCAATAAAAATATAATATACAAGATGTAATCAATAAATAATCAAATATATACGAAAAATTAGAATTATAAAACTATGAAACACTTAATATAATCAGTAAATAATTGAATATATAATTAATTATCAAAATTAAAATGAAGGATATGAAAAAAAAATATAATAAAGAAATATAACATAATCAAATGAATCTATGAAATTTAAAATGTTGAAAAAAGAAGTTATGAAATATACGTATAAAAAACAAACTCAAGATTTTAAATCAATATATATATTTTAAGAACTTTTATAATGTTAAGATTAGTATAAAAAAATATTATAAAAAAGAGATAAGAGATGAATGATAAGAAAAAAATAACCTAATTAAAAATTAGAATTATATAGAAATATAAATATTAATGATAATTTAACTAAAACGATAGTTTTTTAATGTAAATTAAAATGACTATTTTGTAATAAAAATTTAAACAAAACTCATGAATTATCGCATGTTTTTATACGAATTATTAAAATTATCAATTTTTAAAAAAATTATAATAATAACAACAATAATCATAATAATAATAATAATAAATCAATATAACGAAATTATCTCGCGCATAGCGCGGATTCTCACCTAGTAAATACAACAAAAACGTAAAATTGCATGCAGGGAGATTAGACTAGTGAACTGTTTTTTTTTTTTTTTTTTTTTTTAAAANTTTTGTAAAATCAGTCTACATTCCCTGCCGATGATCACGATACAAAAAAAAAGAGTGATAAAATCAGAGCGAACGGATCCATGGCAGAGGAGAAGGGTCAGACTGGGGAGAGTGCATTTGATGTGCTGAATACAACTAACGTAAACCCCTAATGGGACAAGTTCCTCTTAAAAGTGCATTTCGGAAATTTAGAAGTTCAATAGTCAAATCCTTTACCATTATACTTGACACATGTCAAATTACCTGTTACCATTTGGAGAGATACAATAGAACCTCTATAAATTAATAATCATTATAAATTAATAAATTTTTCTATTTCTAAATTGGACCAACATAAAATTTAACAAAATTTGATAAAATATTAACATAATAATTGTTTTTGATATATATGATCCCAACCAGTGGCGTAACCAAGGGATGCAATTGACACCAATGAATTTCTATAATTTTTTTTTACTTGTGTTGTCTATAAAAATGTGGTGAAATGTTATAAAATTAGTTCATATGACCCCTATAAATACATTTCAAATCAAAATGACCCATGTGAAACATACGGCTGGCTCCGCCACTGATCCCAACAAAACTATAAATTGATAATTATATATATATATATAAGATAACATAGTACAATATGAGTATTATGTTTTTTATTTAAATTAAAGATTTCATCTTAATGTTTTATCTCTAATTTTACTTATTATATCAAACTTTTAGTAATGCGTATTTCTTAGATTTGAATTCAAATTTATAAAGATTTTTAGACACGATGAATTTCAAATTTTTAAATGATTTCAAATATATTAAAATATTATTTTTATTTTCATTATTACGGATTGTAATTATTACTTTTATATATTTTAAACTTATGAACGTATATCATTTTTACATAAATACTCAGTATATGTTAAATAAATCTATTGTAGTGCTATAAGCAATTTTATCTTCATTAATTAAGGTTTGTATATGTCATTTTTATTAGTAAATTCATTTAAATTCTTTAAATTTCTTAAAATAACATTATTTTTCAAAAAAAAACTAAAAATAATTATGGACTAAGCACATTTTTCTATAAATTAATAAATATTAATTTATATATTAATTAATAAATATTAATTTATATATTAATTTTTTTTTTTTTTTTGACGACAAGCTTTTGAATAAAAAAAATTAAGGAAGGTGATCAATCCAAGCTGGTGGAATTGCATCGATA
>OVBI01002918.1:0-15811 GCA_900406495.1 Sisymbrium altissimum
AAAGCGTATTAATTACTTACTTGAAAGACAAATCTATCGAGGAAGAGCCTCAAAAAGAAGAATATGGAAATGCCATGTCGGACGACTCAAACAATCAACCAAAAAAACAATCGCATCTAACACTACGATTTGGGAAAAAAACTGTCGGAATTGGTTAAAGAAATGGCGGAATCATGGTAGAAAAAAATTGAACAGAAAAGTTTCTAAAACATACCAAATTAGGACAGGAAGAATCATATGTTNCATGCAAATTTTTCCCCACACTGACCTGATCATTATAATCAAACACTTTATATAAAACAACTCTTGTTTTATTGCTTTAGAAAAACTATCTCAAAAAAGTAAAGCTCTCTCTCTCTAACTCTTAGTCTCTCTCTCTAATGTGTTGCCACAGCTTTTGACAACATATATATATATATAAGAGTTTTTACAATTTCCTTTTCTCAAAAAAAATAAATCCTAATCCTTTCTCACTTATGAGATATGTTTAGATCTTCTCCTAAACATATCTCAATCTTTCCATTTCTTAGATTGTTTGTCTTTCAAGCTTATCTCAACAATTTCCCCCTTAAGCTTAAAATCATTCTTCTTTACTTCTAGCATTCGAGGAATGTCTCTCATTTCCTTAAACTTGATCCTTCCCAATCCTTTTGTTAGGATATCAGCTCTCTCCTTGCTACCCGGGACGTGTTCGACATCAATTAACTTCTTCTCCACACACTCTCTTATGAAATGGAACCTTCGATGTATATGCTTGCTCCGTCCATGGAACACAGGATTCTCTGTGAGTGCTAAAGCTGGTATATTGTTGATTCGAACTGTGGTTTTCTTGCTCTCCTCTCCAATGATCTCGTATAGAAGCTCCTGCAGCCATATTGCCTGTTTTTGCAGCTTCTGTTGCTGCCATAAACTCTGCTTCATATGATGAGAGTGCAACTATCTCTTGCTTTTGCGAACACCAGGACCAGGTTATCGGAGAGTCATATAGTAGAAGACATGTCCTGCAGTGCTTTTGGCATTGTCCTTTATATTGTTTATCAGCAAGAATGGTGAGCAGAAAGTATTAGCTGATGTGTATTATATACCAAAACTGAGAAACAATATCATCAGTCTTGGACAAGCAACAGAATCAGGGTGCAAAGTTCGAATGCTTAACAAGACACTGACACTCTACGATCATAAAGGAAATCTACTTGTAAGCGCCACCAGATCAAGAAACAGACACTACAAAGTACTCATGGAGGTTGAAAATTCCAAGTGTCTGCAAATCTCTTCTGTAAAAGAGTCAACAAGATGGCATGAGAGACTGGGGCATATAAACCGTGAAACAATAAAAACAATGATCAAGGAAGAAATAGTCACTAGCATACCAAGTCTAGAGTTTACATAGAAGCATGTGAATGATGATTGCTAGCCAAACAAACAAAACACGGATTCCCTCAAGCTACAGCGTTTCAAGCAACAAAACTGTTAAAACTCATTCACGGAGATCTTTGTGGACCTATCACTCCTACCACAGCAGCACACAAGCACTATATCTTTGTTCTGATTGATGATCACTCACTATATATGTGGTCCTTACTTCTAAAGGAGAAAAGTGAAGCCTTTGATAAGTTTAAAGTGTTTAAATCTTCAATTGAGCAAGAGACAGGGGCGTCACTCAAAACTTTTAGAACAGATTCGGGAAGAAAATTCACTTATGAATTTCAGAGCTTCTGTGAAACCTTCGGCATACAGAGACACTTAACATCACCTTACTCACCCCAACAAAACGGAGTCAATGAGAGAAGTAATATAACTATGCTAGAGATGACGAGAAGCATTCTTAAACACATGAATGTACCAAATTTTCTATGGGGATAAGCAGTTAGACATGCTACATATGTGATCAAGAGAGTAATAACAAGAGCATTGATTAAACAAACTCCGTATGAAGTGTTTATAGGGAAGAAACCAAATATTACTCACCTGAGGGTATTCAGGTGTATTGGTCATGTGCAAGTAGAGACACCACATCTAAGGAAGCTAGATGACAGGTCACAGACTTCGGTACATCTNACGGCTTCATGATCCTCATCTTAATCCTTTGCTTAAGTCGTCAGAATTTCTTTTGACGGTTTCATGATCCTCATCTTGATCCTTTGCCAAGTCGTAAGAATTTTTTTCGACGACTTCATGATCTTCATCCTGATCCTTTTTCCAAAGTCGTCAGAATTTCTTTCGACGGCTTCATAATCCTCATCTTAATCCTTTGCTAAGTCGTCAAAATTTCTTTCGACGACTTCATGATCCTCATCCTGATCCTTTGCCAAGTCATCAGAATTTCTTTCGACGGCTTCATGATCCTTTGCCAAGTCGTCAGAATTTCTTCCGACGGCTTCATGATCCTCATCCTGATCTTTTTCCAAGTCGTCATAATTTCTTTCATCGACTTCATGATTACTCCCTAAGCTGTCCTCTTGCGTGTCCCCTGGCTCTGCGCCCAAATTGTCGTCATTCTCTTGAATGACTTGCTTGTCCCCTGGCTCTACGCCGAAATCGTCGTCATTCCCGTGAACGACTTGCTCGTCCCCTGGCTCTGCATCCAAATCGTCATCATTCCCGTGAATGACTTGCTCGTCCTCTGGCCCTACGGCCAACTTATCATCACTCATGTGACCGATTTGCTTGTTTTCTAGCTCTATGCACAAATCACCGTCATTCCCGTGAACGGCTTGTTCGTCTTCTGGCATTACATTTAAGTCCTCGCCGACACGCCTACCTCTCAGACCCACAATAAAATTGCCATATATTTGGGCGGCTTGATCGCTTCCCGCTTCGAAGTCGCCAACACTGATGGGACCGACTTAGCCACATCTGAAACCCGCACCAAAGTCGCCAATAGTCATCCAAGCGAATTGGTCGTTTTTTGGATCTGTATTGGAATTACCATCATTAGTGTGACCGGTTTGGTTGACCTCCGAGGTTGAAACCAAACCGTTATTTTCGATTTGATCGGTTTGGTCCAATCTTCCCATCGTGCCCAAATCGGAATTACCCATGTAAACACTCACCAAGTCGCCTTCATCTGACTGGGCGATTTGTGTGTTATCATCACTCACGTCGCTAGCTCTTTTCTCGACGACTTGTTGGTTTGCCTTACTAACCCTCGGCTCGTTTCCTTCATTACCACTTAAGGTGGCTTCCACTTCATTCACATCTTCGTCTTTTAAGCGAGGAACCTCGATGAAAAGTTGTCAAAATTTCTTTCGGCGACTTCATGATTACTCCCTAAGCTGTCCTTTTGCATGTCCCCTGGCTCTGTGCCCAAATTATCGTCATTCCCATGAACAACTTGCTCGTCCCCTGGCTATGCACCCAAATCGTCGTCATTCCCGTGAATGACTTGCTCGTCTCCTGGCTCTGCGTCCAAATCGTCGTAATTCCCGTGAATGACTTGCTCGTCCTCTGGCCCTACGCCCAACTCATCATCACTCATGTGACCGATTTGCTTGTTTTCTGGCTCTCTGTGCATAAATTGCCGTCATTCCCGTGAACGGCTTGCTCGTCTTCTGGCATTACATTCAAGTCCTCGCTGACACGCCTACCTCCCAGACCCGCAATAAAATCGCCATCTATTTGGGCGGCTTGATCGCTTCCCGCTTCGAAGTCGCCAACACCGATGGGACCGACTTGGCCACATCTGAAACCCGCACCGAAGTCGCCAATAGTCATCGAGGGACTTTGTCGTTTTTTGGATCTGTATTGGAATTACCGTCATTAGTGTGACTGGTTCGGTTGACCTCCAAGGTTGAACCTAAACCGCTATTTTCGATTTGATTGGTTTGGACGGATCTTCCCATCGTGCCCAAATCGGCATTTCCCATGTTAACACTCACCAAGCCGCCTTCATCTGACTGGGCGATTTGTGTGTCATCATTACTCACGTCGCTAACTCTTTGTTCGATGACTTGTTGTTTTGCCTTACTAACCCTACACTCGGGAAAAGGAAATCATGTGCACAAACTTCTCCTTATAATAAAAATGAGTCTTTTGCCTCCACTTCCTTTTGCTGGTGTTATGGCTTTTTCTTATATAAGTTTTGTACATTGCGTCCTAATCCTCATGGGATAAAGATATGAACAACCAACTCTTGATCTGTTCATCATATTAATCAATTACGGATATTCTGTGATAAGACCATTGCAAACAATCCGCAATATAGTCCTTGCGAATATTATGCGATAAGACCATTGCAGATATTCCATGATAAGACCATTGCGAATATTCCGCGATAAGACCATTGTGAATATCCCGCGATATGACCATTGCGGATATTTTACAATAAGACCATTATGAAGACTTCGTTGTAGGGCCATTGTGAATATTTTGGTATATCCGGGATTTGATCGTTTTTAGGATTTGGATATTGCCATTATGATAAATTGACTTTTATAAAACCTACTAAACTTTGTCTCATTCTTCTCTTTTTTTATGGGCTTTATCAAATGTATTTTGAGTATTGATTCAATAAAATTCCAAAAATTAAATTTTCCCCAACAATAATAATATTGACAAAAGAATTTAAATTTTGAATATAAAATATATCAGTTATACCACAGAACTAAATATCAAAGAAAAAAATAGTTAACAGAAAAAAAATTAATATTAAAATATTTATAATTATAAATTAATTAATTTAAGAGTAACAATTGCTAATAAAATCATATTGTAATTTAAAATATTTTAAAATTTTAGTGAGTTACTAAATAAATTTAGATGTTTATGTTTATATCGGTAATTTTATTATTTCACATATCAATGTTGATAAAGTGTACTATCGCAATACTGTTTTGTACAAAATCTTTCACAACAACCTTTCCATCCTTCGTCTCTTGTTTTACCATAATATTGGATACAGTTTAAAACGACTAGGTCAACACATGTTGATGGCATTGGCTCCTTTGCTGGCATCTTTGCGGTATATGCGACTTCAATAGTAGATACAAACAATAACAAGAGTATGCTGAAGGTAATGACACTACAAGAAACAGTCGTATATAGCGACGAAAATTAGCAACGAAGATGGAAGTCAGAATAGAACTGATGAATTAGTGAGGCGGGTACGAGAAATCTAAAAGATTAAGAGAAATTTGTCGGTATGGTGTCAAGTAAATGGGTGTCGGGAAATAGTAGGAAAAAAGTTTATCAGGGAGTTGTCAGAAGCAACATAATTCGACAGAATCGGAAATTGCTCGGAAGCTGGTGACGGTAATTGGTCTAAACGATTTAAACGGCGACGAGACTTTGGTTATCAGAAAACGTTGGATGAGTATGTCGGAAACTTGACGTAAGCTTAACAGTTATGGAAGCGCAGTAATGAAATTTACAGAGGACGTAAATATGGCGTGGAAGAGAAGTGAGTGGGCAGGGCACGCGTAAACGATTAACTTGCAGAGAGGTGTTTAATTTTTGAATGAAATAAATATTTGTAATAAAATAAATACGATATTTATTTTAAAAGGTAACAGTTGCGTTCGACTTCACCATTAATGAAGTAGAAAAAAACAGGTGAATCTTAACTTCTCTCACCTGCCAGTACCCCACCATCAACTTGGAGACAGAGTCAGGAAAATGAAAACAGAGTTACAAAAAAATTAAAAACCAAACCGAGAGGAGTGAAAGTCGAGAGAGAGAGGACCGAAAATCAACACGCCAGACGAGCTACTTTAGAGGAAGGAGATTAATCTCAGACAAGCTTTTCGCAACGAAACAGAGGAGGCACCATGAATTTCGGATGTTAACTGGAACGGTGATGACGTGAGGGACGAAGGTCAGCTAGCTGCTCATTAGGTGACTCGATCGGGAGGAGAGAGGAGTGGAAGAAAAGATTATGACAACCAAGAATAGTAGAGCAGATGCGTTTCGATGGTGAACCAAAACTGAAACGCGACGGTGACGTAGACGAACTCGGTGAGGAGGATGTTCGGCGAAGGAAAACTTCGAGAGATTAAAGACATACATATGAGTTTACTCATATAGAAGATGATATTTATTTGCCTAGAGTTTTGAGTTTCGCCTGGTTTGCAGTTATTGGTGGAGATTCTGTGAGAGCTTTAGAGAGACGTCGACGATGTCTCATCATATCTATAAAATCCGGGAGTGGATGTATAGACGAGTTGATGAAGATACAGGGGAAATAAGAGCTGAATATAAGCAAAGTTTAACGGGATTTATGGAGTTTGCTGCAAATCAGGACATCGCAAGAGAGCAAGGTAAAATGAGTTGTCCTTGTCTTCAATGCGATAATGAAAAATTTATTGCTATTGAAACGGTTTGGAAGCATTTGTATTTGAGAGGATTTACCCCGTGTTATTATATTTGGTTTTCGCATGGAGAGGATAATGGCACATTTCCTACTACTAGTCATGCTAATGGTGGGGAAAGGTTCAATGAGTTTGAAGAAAGAAGAGTTAATCATGCCGTCAAGATGCAAGGAGATAATGTTATGCAGATGGTTAGAGATGTGTTTCCCGGAAACTTTGAAACAGAATCTGTAGGTGAGGAACCGAATGAAGAATCGAAGAGGTTATTTGATATGTTAGAGTGTGCAAGGAAACCTATATATGCTGGGTGCAAAGAAGGGCAATCAGCTTTATCTGCGGCTACTAAATTGATGAGCATTAAAACTGAATGGAACTTATCGGAGGATTGTGTAGATGCAATTGCGGCCTTTGCGAAAGAGTATATTCCTGAAGATAATGTAGCACCTGAGTCATATTATGTTATTCAGAGGTTAGTTGCTGGCCTTGGTTTACCTTATCAAATAATAGATGTCTGCAGAGATAATTGCATGATCTATTGGAAAGACGATGCTCAATTGGATTCTTGTAGATTTTGTGGGAAGGAAAGGTTTCAAGAGTTTGGGAAAACAAAAATCCCATTCCAAAGAATGTGGTATTTGCCAATCACGGATAGATTGAAGAGGCTTTACCAATCTGAAAGAACAGCACCTGCAATGAGATGGCACGGGGAACATGAATTCACGGGAGACATTGCTCATCCGTCCGATGCTGAAGCGTGGAAACATTTTACACATTTGTATCCTACTTTTGCGGAAGAATCCCGAAATGTGTATCTTGGTTTATGTACGGATGGCTTCAACCCGTTTGGAAAGAGTGGTAGGAAATATTTGCTTTGGCCAGTCATTGTCACACCGTATAATCTTCCACCAGCACTTTGTATGAAAAGGGAATTTATTTTCCTTACCATTCTGGTCCCCGGACCCGACCATCCTCGTAAGTCACTTGACGTTTTCTTACAACCTTTGATTGAAGAGCTAAAAATGTTATGGGTTGAAGGAGTTCATACATACGACGTGTATATGAAGAATAATTTCAGCATAAAAGCTGTATTGATGTGGACCATTAGTGATTTTCCAGCTACTGGAATGTTATCTGGATAGACAACACATGGGAGATTATCCTGTCCTTACTGTCTAGATAACACTGATGCTTTCCAGTTGAAAAATGGGAGGAAATCTTGCTGGTTTGATTGCCACTGTCGTCTCTTGCCACCTACTCACCCATATAGGTGTAATCGAAGGTTGTTCAGAAAAAAACCGAGTTGTTACAGAAGGTCCTCCCCTTATGTATGATGGGTAGGATTTACTTGGCCAGTTTAGGGATTTTGACATCGACAGCACAGCAGATTGTGGGGGAAATGGTCATGAGAATGTTCAAGGGTATGGACAGTTTCATAACTGGCACAAGAAAGAGTATTTTTTTGGAGCTCCCGTACTGGGAGACACATCTCCTTCGCCATAATTTGGATGTCCTGCATATTGAGAAGAACTGTTTTGACAACATTATCAACACGGTTTTGAACGTGTAAGGAAAAACAAAGGATAATGTCAAGTCACGTTTAGATCTCCCAGATATATGTTCACGCAATGAGTTGCATTTGGGTGGCAATGGAAAAGCACCGGTTCCCATCTTCCGTTTAGATGCTACGGCCAGGTCTGAGCTGTTTGAGTGGATATTTTCCGATGTCAAGTTTCCTGATGGGTATGCAGCCAATTTGGGTAATTGTGTTGATGACCATAGCGGCAGATTGTATGGGATGAAGAGTCATGATTGTCATATTTTCATGGAGCGATTGCTACCTTTCGTTTTTGCGGAACTCTTACAAAAAAATATGCATGAAGCTATACCAGGTAATTAGAAACGTATATAGTATGAAACCTTTTCCTTACCTTTTATAACTGTTTATGCTATATTGCATTGCTGATTATTTGTGTGGTTTATGCAGGGATTGCATCTTTTTCCGAGATTACTGGAAGTGGATTACACAAACTTGAGCAAAACATCCCAATTGTCCTATGTAATCTTGAAAAGATTTTCCCCCCTTCTTTCTTTGACTTCATGGAGCATCTTCCCATCCATTTGCCTCGTGAAGCAGCGTTAGGAGGACCTGTGCAATACCGGTGGATGTATCCGTTTGAGAGATATATGTTCCACTTGAAAAAAAAAGTGAAAAACTTGAGTAAGGTTGAGGGGTCAATTATAGCACAAAGCATCAATGAGGAAACATCTTATTTTTCTTCTTAATATTTCGGAGCAAATGTGGAAACGAAGTTGCGAAAACCGGGTCGATATGACGATGGTGGAGTTGCGCATCTCTATCCTCGATATGTTCCAAGTATGTTTGCTGAAGTTGGGAGACTTACAGGGAAAAAGAAAGGTGTGTCGCTCACTGAAAAAGAATTTGATCACATTCATACTTACATCCTCGGAAATTGCTAGGATATCATACCTTTCGAAAGGTAAATTTTTCTTAATTCCAGCTTTAATATTTGGTATAGGTAGTCACATTATAAGTAAAATTACATTTTTAATTTATTTTTTTGCAGAATATTTGAGGACCAAATACGGGGGGGGTGTATGGGAATATCTCGGAAACCGCAATGGAAGAATATAAATCACAACATTGAACCTTTGCAAGAAGATGTGATTAGAACGACCCAACACTCCCAACATTCAGTGGACGAGTTGAATCTTGTCAATGAAGACGATCAGTTCCCAGAGGAATTACATGTTGGTGATGACCAAGAATCGGACAATGAATTTGGTAGCGTAAGTGATTCATCTTCGGATGCATTGTCTTCTGATGATTCTTCTTGACTTTCCTTTTCGGCAAACATGTGTACTATTATATTTCTTTGTAACTGGATAAAATTAGTAGTCAATCAGGTGGATTAATGTTATGTATTGCATATCGTTCAGTTTATGTGTCAATCGTTTATAAAATTTTAGTTTCTTAACTGGGCCGTGTGTGGTAACATACTTTACATAAATTTTATGTCATCGTATCATAAGTTTGTTTAGATAATGTCAACAGTTCACCATAAATAATTTAAACGAAACTTCGTACGTAACCTAACCAAATGCCATTTATATAACCATGTCAAGCATACATATGCAAAATACAAAAAGTAACTAACTCCATTCCTTTCGTTACATCAAAATATGAAAGATAGGATTCCGAAACTTAACCCACAAGATTACTAGACATACTACATCTCTAAGATCCTCATCAAGATGACCAAAACAGAGAAGGATCAAAATCCAGAAAATAAAGTAGAAGCATAAACGATTGTACCATCTTCCTCCATCCGAAGCGGTTCCCTACATCAGCCAGTAAGACACTGCTGCAACAATAATCATACAAATGACTAGACAGTAGTCTTCAAGCTGATTGCCAACGAAGTCTTTAAAAAGGTTAAAGTCAACTTGAAGTTTGGAAGCTTGGTCCTTGACTTCTTCTAGGTCAGCACACACGACGTCCAAGGTGTCACGCAACGTCTCCAAAGCCATGTCATGAGCAGTCAATGCCTACAAGGAAGGGTGATTGCCAATGTTGTACACATTGTCAATCCTTTCTGAATTCTCCTCTAAACTCATTTGTATGAGACGAAACTGCTCGTCGACGGCATCATCCCACCATTTACGAATGTGTTCTCCTTCAAGCTACAAATGAAAGGCATAAATTAGATTACCACCAACAATCTAGCAAATTTATAACATCTCGATGATGGTGACGATGTTACCATGCTATCAGGACATGTGTAGTACTTCCTCCCCCGATTTGCTATAGAGGTCGACTCCTCAATTCGCATTAAACGGCCACAGAAACATTTCTTCGGAATACCGAAGTCAGCATCGGCATATGCCCATCCTAAATCAACCGTTGGTTCGGTCGAGGAGCTTTCGCTGTAGCTATTGGGCATAGTAACCTTCAATTCAAAGAGGAAAGACTTTATAAGTAGAGAAAGTGAAGAGATTCTTTCGACTACGAAACAAACAGATAGAAAGATGACGTTTTTTTATTTGGAATTACGTACCGTTACAAGACACAGATTTTGTGTATCGAAGGTGAATGGCGTGTCTGCTCGACGAGCTCGGTCTATGTCGTCGGTGACTAAGCTCTGATCTGTGGAAACGTGAATGTCGAAGAAGAAGCACAGAGGAAAATGAAACGACCGGCTGTCTATTTTACTAAATAAAAATTTTCTTAAATAAAAAGGTTAACTCATCGAAAGCACAAGTAACAAGATACGTGGCAGCCTTAATAACCATAGATGTCGACATATTATAAACGGCTGACGATTAACAGCACAAATTAATAGAAATTGCTTAATTACCTCTCTTCCTTACAGCTTTTGGTGTACCATATCGACATGAGGGCCACTTTCCGACGATGGGATTCTCGTCTACTCTGCTCCAAAAGCGAACCCTATGACATGCCCGACGTGCTATCGAGAACAAATTGGGCATCTCGAGAAGGTCTTTCCCTGTTTCTCGGTGACATCTCGCGAAGATTTCCCCCCGTCACACAGCTAAGTCAACTTTCCTTTCACATCAGAGGATTAGCCTTTCATAGATAATAGCTTAATAGGTAATTATGCCGATAGTTTAGTGAAAACTTAATTGAAATTATAGGTAAATTATCGATAACGATTTTCGATTTCGCGCCATAAGATTTCATTAATTTTAAATTACCGGAGAATGGGATTGATGCTCTATTTTTACTTATACAACTCACTTATCTAGAACTCATCACTATTTTCAGCAACTCATTTCATTCCTTCTCTCACCAATGAACGTTAAGGTATCCAAAGTTGCTCTGAAATCTCACCCTCAAGCTTTGAATGTATAAGTATTTATGCTGTATTAGACATTGTAGACATTATATAATTGCTTCTCAGCTATATATAGCGTATATAGGTGTATGTGAATGATAAATGCATTATTTGAAAAACAGTAATTTTGAACCAACTATACTTGTTCTTCTTCCGTAGTTAGTTGTGTTGAACCATGTTTTCTTACTAACTGATTGCATTCATACCATAGGAGATGGCGGGTGCAGGGACATGGCAAGGTTACCTTGACAGACGCAGAGCTTCCGGTTTGTAGAACCTGGATGACGAGACACAACCCCCGAGTCAACCTATGGACACGGAAGAAGTTGACATTCCGAATGAACAACTGATTCCTGTTCCCAATCCTAATCAGCAAGTTATTCAACTGCCACCCATGACTCTCGAAGAGTTACTGGTTGCCCCAGGAAGAACACATCTTCCAAAACTCGATCCACGCAGGTGTAATGGTGCTGGCTGGTAAGTTTGTCCTTCTAATGACAATCGTTTATGTTGAAATAGTTCTGAGAAGTCATTTTTCATACGCCACTGTTTAACACAATATCTGATCTTAGTTCCCATCTTTGGTTCAAGGTTTGGCTACACAAAAGGCATAACGAAGTTAGTTAAAAAAATAATGTAAAATGATTTCCCTGATGCTGCTCCGAATTGGACTAAACTAAGTGGAGAAACAAAACAACGGTGGTTCAAAGCTTTGCGGTAAAACTTATGCCTTTAACTTATATGGGTTTACTTAATAATACTAAATGCTGTTTGAAGAAGTACTTAATACCATATATTCTCTTCTCTCACTAGCACAAATACAATTGGGACTACAGTCAAACCACCTATGTGCGTGAAGAGTTCGATGCATTATGCTCATCAAGGTTGCTAGACAGGGTTTATGAGTGTAAGGTACAATGGCGCAAAGATGCAATCAATAAACCTTCATGGATGAAAGATAGTGTTTGGGCTGGGTTAATTGTATATTGGACTATTGAGAAGAATATGAGTCGTAGCAAGATCAACTCTGCAAACCGTAATAGCACTCGTGGAGGATATGGCATCTCCAAACACACATGCGGTTCTTGTCTTTACAAACGCATGCGAGAGAACATGGTAATAGAGTTTTTGTACTATGTTATCTCTTTGCTTTTCATAACTTTCGAGAACTTAGTTCATACAATAACTCTTCTTTCTGTTGCATTGTAGCGAGATGTGGAAACCGGGGAACTCCCTGATATGGTCACCTTCATGGAGAGAACCCATAAAAGGAAGAAAGATGGGGAGTTTGTTGATAAAAAAGCAGAGGCGATAGCTAGAAGATGCAGATAGCTTCAGCAACTTAAAATAACACAAATGACAGAGGGGCAAGACACTTGCGAAGAAATTGGGCTTACTCAAGCAGACAAAAACGCCATCTATCTGAAGGTATTAAAGTTTCACTTTCTCTTTATGCCTCTTCCATACAATGTGCAAGTGTGTTTACAAGTTTTCTTCAGAGGGATTCGATATATAATATCTTATATTTGGTATAGGAGGTCGAAGTGCAACATGGTCGCTGTTTTGGAGTTGGTCGCTTGGATATTAGTGATGCTCTCCCTGACAACACTGATGAGACCCCTGATTACAAGGGAATGTACATGGAGACACTCAGCAAGCTCGTCGAAGCAACCAGTAAGATTGATGTACTGTCTTCACAAGTTGAAGATGCGGTCTTTTGGAGTAATGTCATGCGTACCATTCATCCGGACCATGTCCCTCCCTCTCAAGCTCCTAGAGCAGCCACTGATGCGGGCAATATCACTGCCAGTTAAGTGTTTCTCCAGGTCTTCCTGTGTAAGATAACTTGTACTCTCTATAACTACTTTTCGGCGCATCATGATCAACTATGTCTACTTATGTTTTGGTTGTAAAATATGGTAACTCAGTTAGTATGGTTGATTTGCTTTCTACCATTTCCATTTAAATTCTTGTAATGGTTAAGAACCTTTGTATGATATTCCTTTTTCAACTAAGTAATTCCATAATTTGTTACTATGACATTTACAGGTCTTTTCATTTTGTTGAATTTAGTAATCCTCTTTTGTGCAATTGACAAAATTCAAACAAATTTTGACGGTTTATTGTGATCACCTCCTGACTACAACATTGTCGACATTGCCTCCTTCAAAAACTGTTAATTTTCCGATATCCAGAACCCAACATTTACCGAGGGAAATATGTTACGTCTTTGACAAGTAATCTGTCGGGAATATGTCCCTGTGTTCACTCCAAATTACCGAGGAAAATTCCGATGAATCTTCCATGAATTGAGGTTGACAAATACTTCTTATATTTCTCGGATGGTGATCAGAAATTTGCCTCCTAATCCCGACGAATAAGACGTCTCGCAAACTCGACTGCAATACCTGTTAAAGTTCCGACGTCTGTTTCTGAGAAAACGCTATCAACTTAGCGACGTTCTTCCGAGGTCCATGCATGTCAAAACATTGACGGAAATTACCGACACAACTTACCGAGAAGAAGTTCCGACACCTTCATTCGCCGGTTTTTTCCGAGAACACACCGACATGGCCTCTTTCCGAGACCCGAACTCCGACTAATCTTTTTTCTCGGAGAGCCGTCGCAGATTCGCTATTCCGCCTCCGGTCCGATAACACTCTCCGTCAGAGGAGACACCTATTTCTTGTAGTGTGAACATCACAAGAACGATTTTCATCATAGTAGCTGGTTAAAAAAGAGATCAAATATATTTAGTTTGTAGAAATAATATATCTTTATTTTAGGTCTTTTAAATAAGAAACTTGAAACTGAAATCAATGGTTCTTATAAAAAAATTAAAATTGGGAAAGTGGAAATCAATTCCTATAAAGATGGGAAAGATCAAGGGTGCTAATTCAATTATTTGGTTAAACTAAAATTTAACTTTTTAAATAACTTGATCCTATTGCTTTTATATAGACTAAGGGATCTTTTATGTAGACCAGACGAAAAGATCTCTTAAAAAAGGGAATAACAAGGTTACAAAAACTTTATAATCTGTTATAAATCAATATGAGTTCTGTAGGAACGAGATTTCACACAATGTAATTTCGGAAAGTGAATTCGATAATTAGGTCCCAAAAGTTTTGGAATGAGAAACCTCTTGGAAGATTTTTGGTAGATTTCTGCAAAAGTGAAGAATAAGAAAAAAGAAGGATAAGAATACGATTTTATTACTCAATCTCGAATAAACAGTAAATCGTATATGTATTGAGTATGTAAACGTTGCAGAATGTGTTACAAGAGGTAGGGATCGATCCCTATTTATACTAAGACATCCTAAAACCTAAACTCCCTAAGTTTCGATGTGGGACAAAGGTTCTTTTCTTTTTCTGATGATTTTTCCATAAATCTTCGAGGAAGCTTCTAGAAGCTTCCATAAGTCGGTTTCAGCCTTTGTCGGTCCATCCTTCCAGCTCGGCCCAAGTCCATTCCTCGTCTAATGGTTTTCTTCGGCTAGTTCGATAGACGAAACATCGCGATGTTTCAAGAAACTTACGAAAACATCGGTATGGGTCAGCCAGCTCGGTCAGTGTTTCCTACCGAGCTGGACAGAGTTCAGCATGCTGACCGTCCAGCTTGGTAGCCTGGGTGCAAGAAATGATGAACTAGCTTGCTCCTAGGTGCATGATGTCGTCCTGCTCGGTATACAGGATGAGAGGAGATCTTCCGATAAGTTGTGGGATGCGTCCAGCTTGATATGATGAAGTGTGTCGGTCAGCTCGCTAGCCAGGAGGGTAATTTTTATCGAGCTGACTAGCATATGCCGTCCAGCTCGATAGGAATGGTGAAGGAAACATGCATTTTGCTGCTCCAAGCTTCCATACCGAGCTGGATACCAATGCCTAACTTTTGGACCCCATAAATTTCTCCTATGACCTCCGTTTGATCTGATTCTTCTTCCATGAGCTTCATAATTGAGTTAAGAAAATTTTCCAAGTAGTTTCATGTTCAAAAGCCTTATGGTTTGGAAGATACACCTCGATCATTGAACATATATCCTTTTCAGCTCGGAACTCTCGGAAAGTGTCATCCAGCTCGGTTTCCAGGTGAGGAAGGATTCTACCGAGCTGGATGCATCATGCTGTCCAGCTCGGTACCAAATTGGGCAGGTGATACCGAGCTGGATGCATCATGACAGCCACCTCGGTAGATTTGTACTGAGCTGACTACTCTGTGCTGTCCAGATTGACGTTCTGTGGCAAGTGCTGGGAAAAACGTGCATTCAGGTCGTGTGTGTCAGTCAGCTCGGTAGGATTTGCTGCCAAAAAAACGAGCTGGTTGTCCTGAAATCCTGGTTGATTTCCTTTTACTCGAAAAATCATAACTTTCGTCAGTTTATCGGAGGAATCGTTCAAAGGACGAAACGATCAGCTGAACATGATGGAGAGATGTCAGTCAGCTCGGTATCACTAGCAGGTCTTGATATCGACCTGGCTGTCTTATTTCGTCCAGCCGATCATCCCTTGTTCAACGATTTGCGAGTTCACCGACTCCTCGGAAAAAATCTCGGAAGACAATTTTTCTTACTTTCTTTGGAGAGTTATCGACAGAGTTGTTCGAAATGAACTTTCTCCGAACTCATATCTA
>OVBI01002919.1:3860-15805 GCA_900406495.1 Sisymbrium altissimum
GGAACCTTGAATGAGTGTAGACTGGGAAAAAAGTAGAGTTAGTTTGAGAATCAGATATTAAAAAGAAGAAGAGGAAGAGCATGTAATCGTATATAGGCAGACCTTCTCATCGACGAGAAGCATATCCACACCCATAAGCTCTCCACCCTTCTTCACATTACGGGCCTCCCAGAACCGCAGAAGCCTCCCAACAACAGTATCAACACACTGACCAGCTTTCAAATCGGAGAATAGTAGATTGGAGGGAGCCATTCTTTTTTGCAGNAGGAAAATTTAAGGAGACATAGTGGGAGGGTGAGAGTAAATACGATTAATAGGGATTCAATTGCACCAATTGAATGTCGATTTGGAGCGTTACATATGAGGGAGGTTGACAGAAAGAGATTAGAGAAGGAGATTAGCCGGAAGATGAAGGATTTTGTCGCAGACGTAATGGAAAGAAGGAGACTGGAGGTTGAAGACAGGTGACGATAGGTTTTTAATTTTGGGCCAAGGGGCTATGATATTTTAAGTGACCCATATGTAGATTATTATTGTTAAGATGGATGAGTTTTGTTCAGCCCAAATTAATAAGCTCGTAGAATAGATGTAAGGAGGAGAAAAAACATTACACTAATGGAGGTTGAGGATATGTTTCTAATGTTGGGCCAAAGTGATATAAAATTGTCTGGATTGCTCATATTTAGATTATTATTGTTAGGAGAGATGAGTGTGTTGTGGCCCAAATTAATAATAGGAGGAACAAAAATGTTCGAGTTGTTAGGAGAGATGCGTGTGGTGTGGTGCAAAGTAATAATAGGAGGAGAAAAAACTGACGTGTCGTTTTTTTAGAAAGCACTTGGTGACGTGGAACCCTGAGAAGAGAGGAGATATAACTATATATATATAGATTTTCGTATCTTTCTTTTGTTAATTTTTGTAATTTTAATTTAAATTCACATTGTGATTATTTTCCGTATTTATTTATTTTCTGTGTTTTCTGAATTTGTTTCGTTTTTATCCTATTCACGTTACATAACATAATAATTTTTCATTTATCTTTTCTACTTTTTTATGCTCTTGTTTTATGTCATTTTTAATGTGTTTTTACTTTTCTATTATTTTTATTTTCATTTCCATATTTTTTATTTGTTGTTAATTTTTATATTCTTAATTTAAATTCACATTGTGATTTTTTACATTTTATTTATTTTGTTGTGTTTGATGAGTTTATGTAAATATAGTGATTAAATATGATATAATTTAATAGAATATGAGAAATATAGAGGTATTAAAGTGGGTGGGTATTAAGATGTGTGAATTTTAAAATAGGTGGGTGGATATTAAAATGGATGGGTTGAGATGATGTGTCATGTTTTTAGAGATCATTTGTTGAGGTGGCTTAAGGAGAAGGGAGAAAATATAACTTTATATATGTAGATGTTGAGTTTTATGAGCTTATGTAAATATAGTGATTAAATATGATGTAATTCAATAGAATATGAGAAATATAGAGGTATTAAAATGGGTGTGTATTAAGATGTGTGAATCTTAAAATAGGTGGGAGGATATTAAAATGGATGGGTTAAGCTGATATGTCATGTTGTTAGAGATCATTTGTTGAGGTGGCTTAAGGAGAAGGGAGGAAATATAACTGTATATATGTAGATAGATTATGTCTTTTCATATTCTACTTAAATGCAATTAGTATTTCTAATGAGAATTAAGATATAAAAAATTAACTAAATAAAGTGATGATGTGTCATAATTTTAAGATATGAGTATATGAGGTGGCTGCATAAGAAGAGACTATATATATATTAACTGTGAAATTATATGGGCCTTAGTCAATATAACTCTTGGCTCAAATCCAATAGCATGTTATCTTCTTATGATTAAGTATTGTTATACCAATGTTTACAACTTACAAGTCAGTTTGTATACGAAAGCAAAAAGGAAAGTTGTGGGACACAAAATGGAGAGCAATAGAATATGAAAAGTTTAAGAAGAAGAATGTAAAATCCCGCAAGAAAAAAGGAAAAGACAATCGTAGATTTGGTTATAAAATAAATATCAAGAGAGGAAGAAACTAGAGAAAGAGAAGTTCAAGTCTTAGTTTTTAAGAGTTTTGTTTATCTTTCTTATTCTTTGTTGTGTATCTTGTTTTGTCTTTCCTGTAACACAAAAGAAAGCTTGTGCTGTGTTAATCTTCAGTTGATAGTGGAAGCTATGAGAAGAAAGGTTCCCACCCGAGAGGTATCTTTGGGGAATTCAGTTATCAAATTCTTGTGTTCTTAGTTTCTAACTCATCTCTAAATTGTAAAATTAAAAATCTCTCAATCGGTTATAAATTCTACCATTAACGATTAAGGGTGGACAAAAAAAAAAGGCTTTAATTGGTTATAAAAAGGTTTTTTATATGTTTTATTTTTTTCTTCTTCCAAAATTTGAGTAAGAATGTAAGGAAAAAAGTTTTCATCTAAAATAAGAAAACAATTTTTTTTATAACAAATTTTCAATGTAAAAAAATGATTATTAGTTTAGACCATGAAAGAAAATCAAATTATTTTTTGTTTCTTTTTTCAAAAAAAACTATTTACTTTTTTTTTTTACTAATTTTTATTAGTTACATAGTAAAATACAAAATAGAATACATAAGGCAACATGACAAATTAAAATCTTTGAAAAGCTAACTAAAAAAAGAAAGCCGAAGCCCAAAAGAAGAACAAATATATAAAAAAATTAAAACAAAAAAAAAAAACTTAAAGCAGAAGCTTCAACCCTTCCTCTAAACTAAAATACAACATTTTAATGATAACAACATATAGTTTCATTAGCCTAAATCAGCCTAAGTTTTTGCACTAAACCAAAATCAGACAAAAAAAAAATAAGATGGATTTCTTCTTGGAAAGAAGAACTACAACTCACATCCATAACCAAGCAGAATACCACCATTGAACAAAACCGCACACAAAATTGAGAAGAAATGTAACATCCGAGAATAAAATACCTAAACAACTGCACCATCATCGGAATCTCGCTAAACTCAACCCTTTATATTTCTTTAAACAAACAAGTAGAAGTCACCGAGAAACTAGAAGGTAAGAAAATAAACCATGAGAAACTCTTATTTAAAGGATGCGAGAAAAACTCCAATGGCGCGAGGATGTGGAGAGGTGACATGCAACCAGCTTCTTCTCAAGGAAAAAAACACTTAATGCAGAAGCTTAAACCCTTCATCTAAACCCAAAACTAATCTTTTAATTGTAACAATAGATATTCTCATTAGCCTCAACCAGCCTAAGTTTTTGCAGTGAACCAAAATCAAACAAAAAAAGCAAGTGATGCGATGGATTTCGTTTTGGAAAGAAGAACAATAACTCACATGAACCCTTTATCATGTTGACAAAGCCAGAACCAAGCAGAATTCCACCATAGAAAAAAACTGCACACAAAACTGAGAAGAAATGAAAACATCCGAGAATAAACTACCTAAACAATTGCACCTTCATCCGAATCTTACTAAACTCAACCCTTTCTATATCTTCAAACCAACAAGTAGAAGCCACCGAGCAACTAGAAAGTAAAAAAAAAAAACCATGAGAAACTCTTATTAAAAGGATGCGAGAAAAACTCCAACGCCACCACGCCACTACCTTAGCCATTGCTAAGACAAAGGATTGAGAAAAAACTTTTGAGATCAATAAAAAATTAACAGACATCATATGGACTAAACATACGAACACGAGCCATGCCACAGTAGGATCGGCACCATCTAGAAAAAAAAAAATTGATGCATATAGTTCCACAGTTCTAGAAAAGAAATCAAAATGAAATGCTTGAAGTTTGCCGAGAAATAGAGAAAAGGTGGAGAAGGAAAGAAAAAGAAAAATAAATAACAAGCTTAAAATGAAAGAATCGGCTTTGGTGCATCTTAAGCCATCAGAACTAATTGACGGATACAAACTATATATGTAGGTTTAGAGAAAAATATGAGAAAGGGAAAAGAGAGAGAGAAATGAGGAATTTTTAAAATATTATTATTTGTTCATACTTTATTTTGTTATTTTTTTCTAAACAAATAATTATTCAATATTTACCAATTTTTATTATTTAATTAAGTAAATTGTTAAAATGATGGGTGAAACCAATAAAGAAAGAATGGGTGCACATGTTTTTTTTAAAAAAGTAATGTTTTTCTTAACAAATTTTATATATACAGTGTATGCACCTATTATAATTTTTAAGTTTACATAAAAAAATAATGTACCGATTTACTCTCTTCTGAGTTTTCTCCTTTTTTGTAGATCTATGATTTTGGTGTTGTAGGTTCTTGGATATGTTCGGTTTGTGATATGTCGGTTCTAGATCACTTCGGAGATGTGGGAGTTTGACAATGGATGGGCTTGGTTCCTTTGTCTTTTGTCGTGTTGGTTTGTCTTCCGGTGTTTAAAATGTGCTGTAGCGGTTTCTGTTTTTTTTTTCAAGCGTACGTGGATGGCTTGTTGTTCTAAATGCATGAACGAGATTTGTTATTGGTTCTGGTCTTTGATCCGATTATGTAGAAGAGTGTGGTTTCATATCTCTTGTTGGGTCATACAGATTTTCTCTTCTGGCTCGCCATTTTTTCAAGTTTGTGGTTTGAGCAATAAAATTAGAGTTTCCTTTCATCAATAAATTTTGGGTGATGATTTACCTCTTCTTAGACTTAGCCTCTAGTTCCCTTTTATCTGTTTCAGGTCTGGGGTTAGTTCTGGCTGTTCATTTTTGTTGTTAAGGCTCAGCTTAGTATAGATTGGGTTTTCTTTGTTAATTGTAACATCCCCGTGTTTGGGGCTGTGTTTCCCATTTTGGGGATTTTGCTCATAAAGTCTTGCACCTGCCAGTACTTTGTATGCCACCAGTGTTCTCTAACTTGTATGATATTGTGAATGAATTTTTTGTTAAAAAAAATATCAATCATAATATTTGCGCACCTAATAAAAAATACTTCTGAATTTGCCCCTTGTTATTACTGTCTTTGCTTGAACTAGTCCCATGACGACATTTGGATAAGAAGTCTCGTTTAACGATCACCTAACTTGTAGAAAGAAAGCAATACACAAGGACTAATTCGAATGGATATATCAAGTGGAAAGATCGACAGAGGCGTTTTAGGCCTAAACAAGGAAATGCCTTACCACATACTCAGTTTAACACATTCCTAATAAATGATGAATAGTGAGACATGTCAAACGGAAAGAACCACCCATTTTTTGATCGTTATTTTCCTTTCAACCCAATCGTACTCCCAACATTAACTTATCAGTCCTAGTATTCAATACCTTTGAGAAGTATCTTGATCCTTGAACAACCATTGGCGAGAACACTAGACTCCTAAGTCCCACGTACTATACACAATCATTCTCAAACTTTCGAGCCATTTTTAATTATTATTTTATCTTAGTTAGCCTTAAACTTTTTTTCAGATACTTTATTCATTACTAAGATCAAATATGTTTTGGTCAGTCTACTTGTCTACCTTTTGGCTTATAGAATATATATATATATATATATCATTGAATTGATTCAAGTCATCCCTACAAGAAAACATAAGGTTAGCAACGTCCATTTACGACGTTTACTGGTCGTCGTAAATCAGAAACGAATTACCAATGGTCTTACGACAAATTCAACAATCATCGTAAAATTAATGTAAAGTTACGATAAAAAATAATTCATTGTAAAACTGTATCATATTTACGACCAATTAACGAGTCTTTTACAAGGACCCAAGTATTTGTCGAAAAAACGTTGTAACATACCAAAACAATTACGACAAACTTAGATAACAACAATTTAAAGACAGAAGTAAAAAATTAAGTAGACACTTTTTTTGTTAGGCATACTTGCTTTATTACAAATGAAAGTTCGTTGTAAAGTACTCGTAATCTCGTTTTGAGATCATTGCAAATCGTGTTGTTATAAATTCATTGTTAGATTTTTACCTATGAGGTCATTCTCTTCATAAATCAAAACTCAAAGCAACAAAGGTAGAAAAAAAAGTTTCTGAGAAAAAAAAAATGTTTCTGAAAAAAAAAATGTATTTTCGAAAAAAAATGTTTTACAAATGTCTTTTGGTGGTGATATATACGAGTAACACAAGTGGATGTATATACATAGATAAGGCAAACTCCGGAATAAAGGTTAGCTCAGTGGTTAATGGTGGACTATCACCGGCCGTATGGCACCTACAAGTTAGTCCGATAGTCATGGTTGATGGAAAACGATGTGGTCGATGGGTTCAAATGGCTGGCCATACAGGACTTTCCGATCGAACAAGTGATGGTGGAACGTTGGTCGAAGGTGAAATGAGAGTCGCCACACAGTCTTATGGAAGAGACGGTGATAAGACTAGACAAGAAATCTCGGATTTCTCTAAGTGCACTTTGCTTTCGTTTAAGAAAGTTCATCAGTTTTATATCATTAAGGTAAAAATTATACAAGGCTGCAGTTGGACTTGTAAACCGTTCGTCAGCTGTGACCTTTAAAGGGTTTTGGAAGCAAATTACAATTTATTACAAAGACTAGTCTACGGCAGAAAATGGCTAACAATTGCCTTACATCTACAAAAATTCAAAAGAAAAAAATATTACAGAAATCAAAACAATTCGTTAGTCAAAACAAATAAAATGAAATCATTACCTTCCTTACCTTTGGCATGATTGTCGGGTATAGAATTACGGACTGAATCAGGACGGGAAGGTGGCTTCAGGTTTATGCAAGTGTGATGATAAATAAGAAAAGTCCGTGTGTACCATGATTAATATTTTTCTTATCCGCATAATTTAGTCTGTCCAAAATATCAAGAATGTCCGGTTTGTCGAGCAATCTCAGTTGGTTCAAGTTTTGCCCGGTCGAAATTGAGTTTGGCTTGGTCGGATGTGAATTTGGCCCGTTCGGATGTTGATTTTTCCTGGTAGGACTCCTTGCTGGATTTATCGTGGCCCGATAAGATTTGTCTCGGTAAATGGCTCGGTTGTTCGTGAATTTGGCCCGATAATAGTTTTTCATGTCGATAGCTTGGTCCGATAGTGCTGTTGTTCGATGTTTGGCCCGATACTGGTATCTTACTCAACCCGATGGAAAATTGGCTCTATGTTCGGCCTGGGAGTGTCTCGTCTAACATTTTGCTTGACCCGATATGAACTTTTCTCGATGTTTAGCCCCACAGTGTCTTGGCCGACACTTTGCTCGACCCGATATGGGCTTTTCTCCATGTTTAGCCCGATAGTGTCTTGGTTGACACTTTGCTCGTCCCGGCTACGTCGTTTCGTCTTGGAAATGCTCATTTGAGTCATTCTTTCGGTTAAGTCCTCAACTTCCTTTTCAGCAATCAAGTTTGCCATGGCGTCATTAAAGTTCTCTTGAAGAGTTCTTGCACCTAACCGCGTTATTGGTGGTGACCTCATGGTTGGAATGGCCTTGGTTGGTGCTGCCGGTATTGGGTCAGTTTCGGTATTTGCATCATCCTCTCCCCCCCCCCCACCCCCCTTAAGAAGTGATTCATCTGCATTATAAATAACTAAGTCAGCAATGTAATAGACTGGTGAAACTTGAAACTCACCTCGCAAATCAAGCTTGTAAGCGTTGTCATTAATCTTCTTGATGACTTCGTTTGGTCCGGTTCCTCTCGGTGATAGTTTATTCTTCTTTTCCTTTGGGAAGCAGTCTTCTCGCATATGTATCCAGACTTGGTCCCATGGTTTCAGTTGAGTTCTTTGTGGTGCTTGTTGGAATACTTCTTGGTCCGTTCGTTTCGTTTTTCAATATTTTATCTCGCCTTTTGATAGATCTTTTTAACCATTTCTGACTTTGATTTGCCATCCTGATTGATTTGGTCCCTCTGGAGAATTGGAATTGGCGCTAAATCTAAAGGTGTTTGTGGCTTGAAACAATATACAATCTCAAATGGACACAAGTTAGTAGCAGAGTGCTTAACACAGTTGTAAGCAAATTCTTATAATGGAATATAGTCCAGCCAATTTGATAAACTGTTACCGACTGCGGCTCTTAGGAGTGTGGTGAGTATCCGGTTGGTCACTTTTGTTTGTCCGTCAGTCTGTGGGTGAAAAGAGGTGGAGAACATAAGCTTTGTGCCTATTTTTCTCCACAAGATCCTCCAGAAATGCCCTAAGAACTTTGGATCACAGTCTGATACAATGGTTTGTGGTAAACCATGTAGTCTCACGACTTCTCAAAAAAACATATCAGCTACTTGTGTTGCGTCATTCGTTTTGTTGCAGGGGATGAAGTGTGCCATCTTACTGAATCCGTCCACTACAACAAAGATAGAGTCCTTCCTGATGTTTGGTAATCCTAAAACAAGGTCCATAGAAAAGTCTACCCAAGGCATGTTAGGTATAGGTAAAGGAGTGTATAGACCGTGCGGATGTGACATGGATTTGGTGCTTATACATGTGATGCACTTGAAGCAGAACCGTTCCATGTCTCTCTTCTGATGCGGCCAGAAGAAATACTCTGCCATAATGCTTTTGGTCTTATCCATTCTGAAATGCCCCATCAAACCACCTTCATGTGCTTTTTCAAGGATCGGATCGCGCATGGAACTTTGTGGAATACATAGCCTCTTATCCTTGAAAAGAAATCCATCATGCTTGTAGTATGGCCCAATGGCACCTCGGTTGCACTGTTGGTAGATTTCTCCAAGCTCGGGATCCACCTCATATAATCCTTTTAAATGATTAAACCTCATGATTCTTCCTTCTATAGTTGATATCAGGGCATGTCGTCTTGATAATGCATCAGCAAATATGTTTTCCTTTCCCTTTTTGAATTTAGTTACATAGGGGAATGGTTCTATAAACTCGAGGCAGCGCCCATGTCTTTTCTTCAGGTTGGTTTGCCTCCTTAGATATTTAAGCATCTCCTGGTCGGTGTGTATGATGAACTCTTTCCTTAGCAGGTAGTGTTGCCACGTCTCTAAAAATCTCACCAGAGCATACATTTTCTTATCGTAAGTCGGATAGTTCAGAGTAGTTCCATTAATTTATTCACTAAAGAATGCCACAGGCTGTCCTTTTTGTGTAAGAACTGCACCAAGCTGGATGACACACGGCACGCAGGACGCAGGACGATCGGCTCAGCCAAACAGCACATCATTTACAGATGCTGAGCCGGATGGCACACGGTACGCGGGACGCACATCAAATAGCACGTCATCTCCCGATGCCGAGCCGGACGGCATGCTGTATGCGGGATGATGCTGAGTCGGACGGCACGCAGGACGCAGGACAACCAGTTTGGCCAAGCAGCACGTCGCCTCTCGATGCCGAGCCAGATGGTACGCATGACGATACGGTGTGGAGCTGGACGGTACGCAGGACGATGCGATGCTGAGCCAGACGGTACGATACATGTGCATGACCAGCTAGGCCAAAATGTTGTCCTCTGGATATGTCGAGCCGGTCAAGACATTTTCCCGTAGGGTTTTGCCAAGTCAATCATATCTCATTCTTTGTCTTTAAGATCATTTCGAAAACTTATGTTTTTGTAAATTTCTCGATGTTTACAGAAATATTGTGACAATTTTATTTATCAGGAACGATAAGGCTTTAACTTAAAATAAAATGAAGCGTCAAACCGAAGAAGTTACCAAACCGAAGACAAAGGATGAGATTAGGCCGAACCGACAAGGAGGATTATTATGGGCCGAGCCAACTTACCGAAATTTTTTGAAAAGTTCTCGAAGATCTATTGAAAGTTGGTGGTAAACAGGAGAAGATTAGTTCCCACATCGAGGATACGGCTAGTTAGGACTTAAGATCGTCTAAATATATGTCGATTCTTAGTTTTATAACTCAATTCCAATCTTTTGATACTTTGAAATAAATGCAATAAACTCTCCTATCTCTTTTTCTCTAGTTTCCTTTTCCGATCTTTTCTATTATTTTCGCTTTCTTTCCAAGATTCTCGGTTCCTCGCATTAACATCTTAACTAAAATACGATGAGGTGAATTTCGGTTCACACAATTTGGCGCTAGAAAGAGGGTGTAGGAGAAATCTTTACGCTTGAAAAAGCGAAAAGTTACTACACGAACCTCATGGCAATCGGAGAAGAAATCCGTCGAACCAAAATCCAATTGGAGAAGGAAACTGAGAGGAAGCAACCGCAACCCTAATTGTGCAGCTCCAATATTTTCTAGAAGTTCTACAGAAGAAGAATAAGGAACAAGGGAAGCTCAACGAGTCTTTGACACAACAGATGGAAAACCTCCACAAGTAAACTGAGTCCAGAGTCAATCTCTTATGGGGAAGGCATCTCGACATTGCATCCCTGTAGGACAAGATTCTTTAAGTGATCCACGACTCAATACGGAAAAATCTCCGTCGACAAGCATGAGTAACCCTACAAGTCCACCTCCAATCCGATGATTAAGATCCAACTTCGATAAGCACTGCTAGAAAAAACTCACGTCTGAGGGAAATCCCTCCATCAAGGATCAACCAAACGTTGATCAACCCGAGGACAGAAGATACACCTCAGACCGTGAGGACGACTTAACAGAAGAAGAACTTTCTCTCTTACGAGAACAAGAAGAAGAGGAGCAGAATACGCAAGAAGACAATCTCCAAAGGGCGATCAGGAGGAGTGAAATCAACAAGTTGCGAAGGCAACTCGATCGAACCGCCAAATGAGATGCGAAGAGTAAAATCTGAAGTCCATCGAGCAACAAGCGCTGCATCAGAAATCGAGCGTGTTCTTGAAGAATCTCAAAAGACGCCGTTCAGCAATCGCATCACCAAGTCAAAGCTTTCAGATCCAGGGAAGGTGAAAATCCGACCCTATGATGGAAGTACCGATCCAAAAGCCCATCTGACGTCTTTTAAGATCGCAATGGTCGTGCGAGGTTCAAAAAAGAAGAAGAAGATGCAGGATTCTGCCTCTTGTTCATCGAAAACTTAAAGGGTATCACCCTCGATTGGTTCTCGAAAGGAACTCCATCGATAGCTTCGCACAGCTTTCTGCGGCGTTCCTTAAACAATACTTGATGTTATGAACGAGGAAACATCCGATGCTGATCTATGGACGATATCGCAAGGTCAGAACGGAACCTTAAGCACTTTATGGAGCGGTTTAAAGTAGTTTTCTCGAGAATCGATAGAGTCAGTGACAGAAATGCACTTGAGGCGCTGAAAAGATCGTTGTGGTACGAGTCACGTTTCTGAGTGGAGATGACACTCAATACCCCACCGACTATCCTGTGAGAAATTTTGAGTATAAGCAGCAGATTAACTTAAGGTTAAGAGACTAAGGAGAGTTTAAGAGATAATGAGAGTTCAGGAAAGTGAGAATTTGAAACTAGAGAGAATATGATGGATGAGAAAGAGACTCTCCTCTTCTTGTTAATTATTTTACAATGACATAAGTAAGTATATAAAGGGAAAGCATACAAGAAAGTTATGATAAATGAGATTCCGTAAAGCAAAAGTAAAAGTAAAAAGAAGAAGGAAAGTTGACTTAAATACCATGAAATTTAGGTGAAAATACTAGAATCATATAAAACTTTTGAAAATTACTGGATTGCTTTTAATACATTTTAATACCCAGCGTGCTCTTGTGTTACGTTGTAACAAAAAACGTAATTACAAAAAAGCCATCGACACGTAAGCAAAAAACTTACGTCACGTAGGAAAACGCTGACGTGTATTAATTAACTCAGCCGGCTTAAACTGTGGCTGAGTTATGGTTACGTTGTGGCTGACTTAAAAAACGCAGCTGGCTTATGAGATAACGGAACATAAGCCAGCCGTTTATTACGGCTGAGTTATAAAAATCTCTTTGACTTATGAGAGTTCGGTTGACTTACGATCATAAATCAGCCATCAGTACTGGCTGAGATATGAGATAACGACTGAGTTATAAGATAACGGCTGGGTTATTATATAAAACGGCTGAGTTATAT
>OVBI01002920.1:0-15803 GCA_900406495.1 Sisymbrium altissimum
CTATTTCTACCTGCAAGAAACCAAGAGGTAGGAAACCCGGGGTTATGACCAACTGTCATAAAAAGATATCTCTGCCGCCACTCCTCATCAATTTTTCTCCTAACATTAGGCGGGAAGTCAATCACTAGTTGATGACGGTTCCGCGGATGCATAGGGTATCTCCCCGGATCCGCCTCGAGTCGGACAATTGAGTAAGCATCAGGAGAAAATTGGCCAGGAGAGATCGCAAAACGGTTAGCCATCTCAGCAACAAGAGAAGGCACCGTTGCTCGCAACCCCGCAGCAAAACATTGTTCATAGACAACAATTTCATCAGGTTTAGTATCTGCAGCCCGCTCTGTTGATAAAGGGAGCCTTAAAACCACAGAAGGGGGCAAACCGTACAGTTCCCGGATATCAGAGAAGTCAAATGGAGTAAGAGCCGATGGCGGATTGTTATCCAGAACCTTAACACTGGTAGATGAAGTTTTTGACCTGCGTTGCTGGCCAGACGTTTTCGAAGCTAAACCCTGGTTTGANTCCTCCGCAGCCTGCTAAACATCGTTGAAACTTTGGGAAAAGAGTCTTGGGAATCATCCATCAGTTTTGCTTCAATCCCAAAGATCCGCGGAGTTCAAATGGTGGACGACCGTGCATATAAAAAATGAAATAATGCAAGGCATTAGGAGAAAAGTACCTAATTTTAATTAGTAAGGGACGGTCGTGGAGTAAGAATTAAATAGCTAACAGCGAGAATTGTCAGTACCTATGAGGGTCGCCAAAAAGGAAAAAAGGGAAGGTTAGACGGCAATTGAGCTAACGAGAGCTAGAACCACAATTTAGAAGCGAAAGAAGTGATAGCAATTGCTGCTTAATCGAAATTAAACTTGATTCCTTAAGGTGTTAACGCCAAAAAGAAAGAGAAGAGCATTTCCAAGAATAAAAAATTCATAACAGATAAAGGGTCTTATTGACTTACTGCAGGAGCAAAATGAACAAAGAACTGAAATTCATCCCACCAAACCCGACACAAGCAAAGTCTGTAGTGAGATAAGGAGGCAAGAACGGCGTCTAGGGTTCGCAAAAAAAAAACAACAAAAAGTAAAGAGGGGGTGTGGTTTAAGAAGAAGAAGATACTAATAAGACATGGGCCGGATTGGGGTGAAATAAATGCCTAAAAAGAATTACTACAAGTGGATGCAAGTATATCCAATTGTACTCCAAAACAAATTTAGCCTGGCCCAGAATTGATTAGTGGCTTGCCAATATCGTCACGTGCTGGAGCATTAACAATGATATAATCATTGCTGGGCTTGCATCTCCTCCTATGACTTTAAAATATTATTCTACAATCGGACCGGACATTAAAAGGTACGATCCGGCCAAATATGGTATGATGAAGTCAAACTACTCTCTTAATTTTTAAATTAAAACTTAAAGAGTGGGGGGCAAACTGTTTGGGATAATTTAATCCTTCTATTTTTATTGGGCTAAAGCCTAGAGCACATTTGGTAAAACCCATAAACAACTAGGGCCAGCCCTAGAAAGGTCCAAGGACCAATTCGGGATAATGGCAATGTCCAAATTCGACAAGGGCCTAAATCCCGGTTATGACGGAATATTTGCAATGGCCTCATTGCGGGATATCCGCGATGGTCTAATCGCGAGATACACGCAATGGCCTTATCGCGAGATATTCGCGAAGATCTAAATCTCGAAGCATCCGCAGTGGATTAACTTGATCATGAGTCGGTAACTTCAATCCCTGTCCCATGAGGATTAAGGCGTAAGGCGAAACCCTTATATAAGGAGAAGCCATAACACCATCAGGGGGCATCGAGAGCAAAGGCAAGAGACCCAAAGCGACTATCGAGCAAAGTGCTATCAATTCTAGAATTCAACTAGGGTTCATAGATTGATAGTTTTGACCTTGATTCTTGTACTTGCTTTCGATATCAGATCAATAAAAAGACTATTCAATTTTATGTTATGTTCCAATTTCTAAACTTATCTCAAACATGAAACCAGTACAGATATAGACAAACCGAGCTAAGAACAAAGAAACTACCGACCAACAATGAGACATAGCTAATCAATCTTTTAGACAAGACACTATTGGTCTTAAAACTGGAGTGAAGCGAAAAGAAAATCATCGAAAAACCTACAATTACAGAAGCCACATGATACAAATTCTATGTCAAGATTGCTATGTCTCATTGAAACTACTCTAAGTTTCAGATTGACTTGCCTCCAATACAAAATGCTAAACCAGCAAGAAGAAAGTGAACTATAGAGTGTGCTCATCAATCCTCTCGATTACAAATATAGCCATGATGGATGTGAAGGCAATAGTCATCTACTAAAAAAAACACGAGTGCTCAAAAAGAAGACAAATTCAAAAAAGCAGTCTCAGTGAGAGATAGAGAAAGAGCCGTGCAGGAAGGCGATTTCGGAACCTAAAGAGAAAAGGAGGGCTTGAATCAGATTTCAATACCTTCTTCCTAGATCAACCTACTGCAATGGACAAGCAGCCCAACCTACTGCAGTGGACAAGCAGCCGTTGCAAAAAAAAAAACAACGATCTTAGAGAAAGGCAAATTTATATTATTGAATATATTGAATTAATCTGATAAAACCGTAATGTCTGTACACTTTACTATATAAATACAATGGTTAAGTAAAAGGAAGCTTAAACCATCGATACAATCTGTAGTAAACCAGTATTATATCCAATACGCCCCGGTCAAGCCTCTGAAATGGAATCGGGTTGTGGAGTAAAGAGGCTTGAAGTAGACATTCGGTTAAGGATAGAGAAGAAAGGACCAGGCTGGAGTGGCTTTGTCAATATGTCAGCATACTGATTGGCGCTGGAGACGTGCATCAATCGGAGAAAGCCATTCTTGACCTGATCACGGACGGTGTGACAGTCGATCTCTACATGTTTGGTACGTTCGTGGAAGACAGGGTTGGTGGCAAAGTGTATTGCGGATTTGTTATCACAAAACAACTTCGCAGAAGAAGATACCGTGCGTTTGAGGCTAGTGAGCATATGTTGCAGCCACAGAAGCTCACATGTAGCATGAGCCATGCTTCTATACTCGGCCTTGGTGCTACTCCGACTCACCACATCTTGTTTCTTGGACTTCCAGGTGATTAAGGAGTTCCCGAGATAAACACAATAACCAGTAATGGAACGTCGAGAGTCCGGGCAGGTGGCCCAATCAGAATCTGCAAAAGCATTAAGGCAGAGAGTAGATGATGCCGAGTAGAACAGACCTTGGCCTGGATTACCCTTTATGTATTTCGAAATCCGGAAAGCCGCTTGGAGATGAACATCTATAGGGGTCTGCATAAACTGACTCAAGCAATGCACTGCAAACGTCATATCAGGTCGAGTGATTGTAAGATAAAGAAGACGACCTATCAAGGCACGAAACTGTGTGGGATCAGCAAGGAGAGTGCCAGAGTCTATGCTCAAACGAACGAGAGGATCCATCGGCACAGAAGCAGCCTTACAAGCAAGAAGACCCGTATCAGCAAGGAGATTCAGAGCATACTTCCTTTGACAAATCGAGATGCCAGCAGATGACCTGGCAATCTCAAGCCCCAAGAAAAACCGGAGGGGGCCAGGATCTTTGATCTTAAAGCGAGAATGAAGAGTGTCTTTACCAATCATCGAGCCCCGAGAAGACTCCTGAATCAAGCAATGATCATGGTAAAAATGAGCAGAGCATTGGCTATCATGCAACAAACTACTAACACTAATGAGGTTAAAGCGAAAAGATGGAACATGAAGAACATTATGCAAAATGAGAGATGCAGTAATGTGAACTGTTCCTATATGCGTAATAGATTCACTAATGCCATTTGGAAGAGAGACTGTGACCCTGGTCACTGGTGAGACAGAACTAAACCGTGCCAAGTCAGAGCAGACATGTGTAGTTGCCCCACTATCAATTATCCAAGAACCACTAGGCAAAGCGTTATAAAGGCTAGAAAGGCACTGATGTTGAAATGTGAGGATATTATTTTCATAGCGGATGCTAGAAGAAGGAAAGGGTACCGTACCAGAAGTTGATTGCGCAGCCATGTGACCATTCTCAGTAATAGAAGCTTGCTGAAGAGGGACTGCAGGCTCTGAAGGTCGAACATGATGTTGAAGCTGCTGGATGAGAGCCGAGACCTGAGTAGGGGTCATCTGGGTAAGATCCAAGTTAATGGCATTCGTAGCAGGAGGAGGGATATAATATGAAGATCCACTCATCACATTCGCCACTGCATTAGAATTATTGTAAGAAGCATTCTGATGTGGAGCATTCTGATGCAGACGGCGAGAGTTGGGATGATGCTGTCCTCGCAGAGCTAATGTAGAACCTTTAGGTGGTGCAGGCTGAGTTCCATGATGATGATGCCCCGGAGGATACCCATGTAACTTGAAGCACTTCTGGATAACATGACCAAGGAGACCACAGTAGGTGCACAAAGGACGCTGTTTAGGACGGTAGTTGTTGTGATGTTGAGTAGCAAAGGCCGAGTTCTCAACATTGTCATCATAACATTGATTCTCAGAAGGACCAGAGGCCTGGAAAACAACATTATCCAGCTTAGTAGGAGGCTTCAGCGACTTCTGACGCTCATCTTGAGCAATCATGTTGAACACATCCTCAAGGCAGGGCATAGGCTTGAGCATCAAAATATGACGACAAGACTGTTCGTAGGACTCATTCAATCCCATTAAGAATTTAGTAACCCTGCTCCGTTGTTGAAGTGACTCCCACAATACCGCCGCATTGCACTCACAACGCCCACAAGTACATACAGGAAGTTCCACATAATTTCGATATTCCTCCCATAGAGTAACCAATTCTGTATAGTAGGCAGCAACATCCTTCGAACCTTGATGAATATGACTTAATTGTTGTTCAATCTCAAAAATTCTAGGAGCATCATCCTGCTTAAACCTAGCTAACAGATTCTTCCAAATGGACTAAGCAGTAGACATAAAGAGAAGACTCTGAGCGATTTTCTTATCAACTGAATTCATCAACCACATAGCTACCATGTCGTTACAACGCGACCAAGAACCAGAATCACGGTTATTATCCGGAGGTTTAGGAATAGTACCGTCGATGAACCCGAGCATGTTACGAACGTTCAACGCCATCTGAACGGAACGCCTCCAAGAATGAAATTCAGCACCAGAAGAGAGACGATCGGACACCAGAATCAATCCAGCATGATCAGAGCTATGCAGAAAGTACGGGCTCTCATATTGATCCATGAAGGGAAGATGCGGATTAGACGAAGTCATGATAAAATCAAAGAAGAAAGAAACCGAATGATGAAGTGTGAAACAACAGAAACAAGACGAAGTTCGAGCGAGATCAGCAAGACGATGAAAGCGGAGATCGATCGTAGCTGAAAAAAGCTCAGCGCCATGAACGAGAAGCTCAGTGAGCTGAATTCGCCATGAACGACAAAGGAACGAGAATCGCGGAAGAGAAGATGTATTTTTGCTCTGATACCATATTGAATATATTGAATTATTCTGATAAAACCGTAATGTATGTACACTTTACTATATAAATACAATGGTTAAGTAAAAGGAACCTTAAACCATCGGTACAATCTGTAGTAAACCTGTATTATATCCAATATATGTCTAGAAAAACTAACAATTTTCAGAGTCTATTTTGACATAATTAAGCAAACCTGGAAGAAAGTAAAGAGAAGAGATTGAAGGGTTAATCACGAATTGAGAAAGGTGAAACATATTGGGAGAGAGAGGAGGGAAAGAGACGACGGAAAAAAACAATTTTTGTAACCTTTTTTCTCTATCCAATAAATTTTTTTTTCTATCCAATAAAACTTTGACACCTGCCACTAAAACAACGTATTTTAATTTTTTATTCGAGAGACAGTTTTTATATTATTATCTAAGTTTCATTTATTTTTATTTTTAAAAACTTTAAAAATCCAGACTAAGATACAGCAATAATGATGTTCTTAGCTTCATACAAACTTTGTCTTCAACACAACATCCTTTGGTGGGAAAGGTGTTGCCCATACACAGATGGAAACCCGCACATTATACTTCTGTTTTCCTTCAGATTTGAGAGAATATTGTAAAAACTTATCAGTAACGTAAGTCTGAGATTAGATTGTTATTGATATTCCATGAGCCTATTATCAAGTGACGCAACCCTCTTTCTCAACCTCTGTAGCAGTATTAATACCAACAAATTATTTCTCTAGAGCTATTGTCTGAAACATACCTTAGATATTTTTACACATTGGGCACATTTTGGTGGAAATCATTATGGGATTGACACTAAAGATGCATAAAGTCCCCATTATATACGCCAGTTCTGCCATATTTTAATACGCATTCCATCTTATGAGCCTCACGAAACTGCGTTTTTGTTAATTACTATGTGCAGTTAAGCACCTTTCCTGGTCCTTGGTGCATCTCACGAAGCAGTTCCCTTGCAAGTCAAGACTAATCTGGTGAATCTCTCAGTTTTTTTTTGTTTTCTTACTTCTCATACTTTTGCAAAGATCAAGCTATTTGGTTAGTGGTAAATAAGCAGGTAACAGGTGCCTGCAAATAGTTCTAAGGTATTTTACATAAATCTGTCTTTCAGTCTGTTAGAGATATTATTTTCTCTTAATTCTAACTCTATAGAATAAGCAGATCTAATTATCTCCTTTAATATAATTGTATCTTTTCCAGTGCTGTATTTCAGAGTGTGCATTAGATGGTCAAACCTTTTAGGCAAACTGTTAAGAAGAATTGCAGCTTGATCCTCTTCACTCATCTCTACATTCAGGCTTGAAAGATCAGAAATCAGCTTATTGAATGTATCCAAGTTCTTATCTAGATTCTTGTCTTCATCCATCTTAAAGGTGAAAAATCTTTGTTTGAGATAAAACCTGTGTGGCAGAGTCTTCACTTGATAAGTGTTTTCCAACACTGCCCACATATCATATGCTGTAGGTTCTTTGATAACCTTTCTCCATATAATATCTGTCAAGCTCATACTCAAAAGATTTCTTACCCTCCGATCCTTTTTCAGCCATTTTGGATCACGTTTTACTCCATGTTCAGCTCCCCCTTCTTGGGTTTTGGGATCCTCAACAGCTTCTGGCTGTAACACAGAGTCAAACCCTAAGATCTCCAGTTGTGCCAAGAACTTATGCTTCCATAAAGTAAAATCACCCTCTCCATCAAATTTCTCCACTTCAAATCTGTCCTGAGTTGGCTCCATCTCACAAAACTTGTAGTCCCACAAGCTTTATATCTTTGAACTCAAACTCAGAAATCCCAAAGAAAACAGCAACAACTCTTGGTACAAGTACTGGTGAAGATACGTACCTTTAACGATCACAGCTTCTAACTTTTCTTAAAACTGAATAGCTGTAGCCTTGCTGTGATATCACTGTTGATGTTTTGTTCAACTATTCAATTCTGATTTAGATTGCAGATGATGAGTTTAGCTTGTGCTGATTCATTTGTGTGTGTTTGTTGGGTGCATAAACTAAAGAACACAATGAAGTACGAGATCCCAAGATCAACAGGATTTTGGTATGTCTCAGTGAGCTTACACCAGCTCACAAGGGTTATATCCTTGATGCAGAAAATAATAAGAGAGATCACTCACCAAGCTCATATCACTCAACTTATAGAATTAACCCCAAGAAGAAAATCAGATGAACAAGTTTTCATAAAAAAAAGGTCACTCTTCTCACAAACTTTTTTCTTTTCACATTTTTTATCTTCTCTATCTCTGTAGTTCTTGTTTTGATGTTGTGAACCTTGTCCTTGGTTTCTCTCTCACGAAGAATTATAAATCCTGCATCAATACCCTTCTTTCTACAGCTCCTGCGTTTATCATGTCATTGATTGACACCTAGTAATGACACAGCTCCAAGCTCCTCTGTTTTTGTCTCATAAAACAGAGTATTGTCCTTACTTCATCTCAGGGTTTTCTTCATTGCAAACTTCCTCTTGGGCCAACTATAACTACACATCCCATTAGCAAAAGAAGAACCCACCTATCTGAGCCCAATCACACTAACGATAATCTCCACCTTGATTGGTTCAGATAGAATTCCTGAGAGAATTACCTCCCTCGTCACCTCTCCAACAGTACCGCTGGAGACCTAACTCATGTTCGAGCTAGCATCAGTGCCTAAGCACTTTCAGGTAATCCAATCCCTCTTCGAATTTCTTCACCGGTACCGATTTCGTCAATAAATCAGCCGGATTTGCATTTGTGTTGATCTTTGAAATTTTCAGGAATCCTTCAGCCACTATATCACGAATGAAGTGATAACGAACATCAATATGCTTCATTTTCTTGTGATGACACTATTCTTGGCTAAGAAAATAGCACTTTAGGAATCACAAAAGATTTCAACTTGCTCCTGTGGAAAACCCAATTCACCTGTAATTCCTTTCAACCACAGAGCTTCTTTGGCTACTTCAACTAACGCCATGTACTTAGCCTCTGTTGTCGACAAAACAACGATATGTTGAAGTTCAGAACGCCAACTGATTGTATTTCCATCTGCTTGAAAAACATAACTGGTAATAGACCTTCTTCTGTTTAAATCAGCAGCATAGTCACTATCACAATAGCCTTTGCCTACAAACTTATCTGCCTTAGTGAATGTTAGCTTGAAATCTGTTGTATCTCGTATGTATCTCAACACCCATTTAACTACCATCCAATGTTCTTTGCAAGGTGAGCTCATGAATCTACTAACAAGTCCCACAGTATGAGCAATGTCAGGTCTTGTGCCAACCATGGAATACATGAGACTACCAACACACTAGAATAAGGTATGTTACTCATCTCAATTTCTGTATCAGCCTTATCTTCAGTCTTAGTACTAGACAATTTGAAATGAGTACCCATAGGAATCTGAACTGGTCTAGATTCCAACATACCATAATTCTGAAGAACTCTTTCAAGATAACCTTGCTGAGATAATTGAAGAATACATTTTTGTCTGTCTCTGAAGATATCAATACCAAGGATTCTTTTAGCTGCTCCAAGTTCTTTCATCTCAAACTCTTTGCTTAAGATTTCTTTCAGTTTTGTGATCTCCTTCATGTCTTTAGCTGCCACTAACATATCATCAACATATAGTAGCAGATAAACATAATCATTACCACCAAGACACTTGAAATATACACAAGAGTCATATTGGCTTCTTGTACATTCCTGTCTTTTCATAAACTGTTCAAACCTCAAGTTCCATTGCCGTGGTGATTGCTTCAACCCATACAATGATCTCTGAAGCAAACAGACATGATTACCTTCCTCGAAACCTTGTGGTTGTTCCATCAGAATCTTCTGATCTAGATTTCCATGTAGAAAAGCGGTTTTTACATCCAATTGCTCTAACTCCATATCTTGATCAACTACCATTGACAACACCAGTCTTATTGTTGTATGCTTCATTACTGGTGAGAAAACTTCATGATAATCAATCCCTTCAATCTGAGAAAACCCCTTTGCGACTAACCTTGCTTTATATCTAGGTTCCTCCACTCTTGTTATTCCCGGTTTGAGCTTAAAGATCCATTTGCACCCAATGGTTCTTCTTTTCTCAGGTCTTTGAATCAGTTTCCACGTATGATTCTTTAGAAGAGAGTCCATCTCCTCCTTTTGTAGCAGCAATCCACTTTAGTCTGCCTTTACAGCTTATGACTTCTTCATAAGTCTGAGGTTCTTCTGTGTTCATGAATTGAAACACATTCAGTGCATAAGCAGCTACATCCTGATCATCAAACCTACTCGGAGGTTTAATGTTCATTCTTCCTTCCCTATCTCTTGCAAGCTGATAATCTCGAAGTCCTTTCTCTTCTGATTCTTCTTCTGAATCATCCACTACTTCATCATTCCCTGAAGAAACTCCACCTTCATCTGAAGTTTCAGATTCTGATTCAGAATTTTCACCTTCGTCAATCTCATTTGGCAGAATAAAAAAGACCTTTTTGACTTGCCTCTTTTCTTTTTCTTTATGTTCTCTTGACACCTTTACTATATCTTTATATAGCTTATCTTCACAGAAAGTAACATCTCTGCTTATGATGCACTTCTTTTCGTCAATACTCCAAATCATGTATCCTTTAATTCCTTGTGGATATCCCATGAGAATTCCCTTATTTACTCTAGACTTGAGTTTCCCTTGATCAACAAGATAATAAACCAGACATCCAAATCTTCTCATATGTTCATATTCTGGTTTCTTACCTGACCAAACTTCTTCTGGAACTCGTAAATTCAGTGGCGCTGAAAGAGTTATGTTGATCATGTAGACCACTGTAGAAGACGCTTCAGCCCAGAAAGACTCTCCTAGTCCAGTTTCACTCAACAAACTCCTGACTTTTTCTAGAATAGTTCTATTCAGCCTCTCTGCAACTCCATTTTGTTGTGGGGTGTAGGGACATGTCTTGTGTCTCACAATCCCTTTAGATTTGCAAAAGTCATCAAAGATATTATTTCAGTATTCCAAACCATTATCTGTTTGTAAATCTTTCAGGTTCTTTTCACTTTGATTCTCAACTAATGCCAACCATTCAACAAATTTAGAGAAAGCTTCATCTTTTGTCTAGAGAAAATAGATCCATACCTTTCTAGAAAAGTCACCCACAAAAGATATGTAGTATTGAAGAACCCAACAAATCTGAGTGGACATACTGCAGAACATCCTTTGAAGTATGCTTCCCTGTCTTGAAAGACAGTTTATGAGATTTCCCTAATATGCAGAACTCACACTACTTCATCTCTGAAATCTTCTTTTCTTTTAGCAGCTCGTTCTTAACCAGCAGTTGCAACCCTTTATTACTTATATGGCCAAGTCTGCTATGCCATAAAGTAGTCTTGTCTACTGCTTCTGCTGCATTCATCTGTTCCAGTTCTGGTTTTCCATCAAGAAAATACAAGGTGTCTTTGTAATCACCAGCTAGAACTTCCTTGTCATCTTTAAAGACTTGTAATCTGTAGTTTCTAGATTGAAACCAACAGCCGTGAGTTTCAAGTTGCCCCAAAGAAATCAGATTCCTTCTTGCTGTAGAAGAATATAGAACCTTAGTTAACACAACTCTACTGTTGTTGTAGTTAACTATCATGACTTTCTCAATGGCAGTAATTTCACAATAGGTATCATTACCCATTAGAATTACACCACCATTAATCTTTTCTACATCAAACATAAGATCTTTCATGTATGTCATATGATATGAACATCCAGTATCTAACACCCATCTATCCTTTGAATGATGTTTAGAAGCAGTTAACATCACAGGCTCTGTCCTATGTGACTTAACAACATCAGCTTCTGCTTTATCACTTCTGAACCGACTTGAACTTGACTGATTCTTCTAAGACAATCTCGCTTCAGATGGTCTTCACTTACACAGACCCAGCAAGCCCTTTTGCCTTTCTGTCTGGACTTACTTCTGTTTATAGATCTTCCTTTTGATTGGCTTTTTTTATCAGTTCTGCCTCTTGTTTGAACCACTAACCCTTCATCAACAGTTTTCAGTCTGTTAAAAATATTCTTTTCTCTTTATTCTAACTCTATAGAATAAGCAGATCTGATTATTTCCTTTAGTGTAATTGTATCTTTTCCAGTGCTGTATTTCAGAGTGTGCACCAGATGGTCAAACCTTTTTTGGCAAACTGTTAAGAAGAATTGCAGCTTGATCCTCTTCACTCATCTCTACATTCAGGCTTGAAAGATCAGAAATCAGCTTATTGAATGTATCCAAGTTCTTATCTAGATTCTTGTCTTCATCCATCTTAAAGCTGAAAAATCTTTGTTTGAGATAAAACCTGTGTGGCAGAGTCTTCACTTGATAAGTGTTTTCCAACGCTGCCCACATATCATATGCTGTAGGTTCTTTGATAACCTTTCTCAATATAATATCTGTCAAGCTCATACTCAAAAGATTTCTTACCCTCCGATCCTTTTTCAGCCATTTTGGATCACGTTTTACTCCATGTTCAGCTCCCTCTTCTTGGGTTTTGGGATCCTCAACAGCTTCTGGCTGTAACACAGAGTCAAACCCTAAGATCTCCAGTTGTGCCAAGAACTTATGCTTCCATAAAGTAAAATCACCCTCTCCATCAAATTTCTCCACTTCAAATCTGTCCTGAGTTGGCTCCATCTCACAAAACTTGTAGTCCCACAAGCTTTATATCTTTGAACTCAAACTCAGAAATCCCAAAGAAAACAGCAACAACTCTTGGTACAAGTACTGGTGAAGATACGTACCTTTAACGATCCAGCTTCTAACTTTTCTTAAAACTGAATAGCTGTAGCCTTGCTCTGATACCACTGTTGGTGTTTTGTTCAACTATTCAATTCTGATTTAGATTGCAGATGATGAGTATAGCTTGTGCTGATTCGTTTGTGTGTGTTTGTTGGGTGCAGAAACTAAAGAACACAATGAAGTACGAGTTCCCAAGATCAACACGATCTCGGTATGACTCGGTGAGCTTACACCAGTTCACAAGGGTTATATCCTTGATGCAGAAAATAATACGAGAGATTACTCACCAAGCTTACGTCACTCAACTTACAGAGAATTAACATGTAACGACCCAAACCATGACTGGCCCAACGAAAGCCCATTTCCCTTTTAAGTTATGTGTATGTGTGTATATGCGTACACATCTCCCACTCCATTTAACCTAACCGCAATTTATTTCTGAGATTGAGAGAGAGAGAGAGAGAGAGAGAGAGAGAGAGAGAGAGAGAGAGAGAGAGAGAGAGAGAGAGAGAGAGAGAGAGAGAAACATAAAGAAATGAAGGAGAACGGAGAGGAGTCAGGTGATTCTGTATTATCACCATTTTCCGTCAAACGGCGGCGAGACGAGTCCGTAGACACCAAAATCGTAAAAATCCATCTTTAGACGCGCCTCAAATCGCCATCTAAAGATCCGCCATTGACTTCCTCTGTCGCCATTGACCGCCGTCGTCTCCGGTAAGCCGCCGCCGCATCTTTTCGTTGCCGCGAGTCAACTCAGTGAGTCAACTCGTTGACTCTTTCACTTGGTCAACCAACCGGTTTAATTCAATTCGGTTTTGGTTTAATTCAAATTTGGTTTGGGTCAGGTTAAGTTTGGTTCGGATCCGGTTGACTGGTTTGACCATTGAATGGTTTGACCGTTGACTTAGACCGTTGACTTTTCTGTTGATTTTTGACCAGATGACTCAACATCCGTTTTTCGTCATTTGAAGGCCGTTCTCACTCGATTTTTCGTGCTGATTTCAGATTTAGCATCCGCTTGAGCAACCGGAGCTCAGAAGTCGCAGATATCAACCAGTTTAGCTAAAGTGAGGGTTATTCCGCAACAAGAGCCGTACTTTCGTCTAAAACGCCTTAAATGGAATTTATGACTAAATGTGATCCGTCTTCTCTGATCGAGTCTAGATAGATTTTTTTTGTTAAATTGGAGATAGGAATATAGATGATTCAACCTATTTGATTGCGCAAGTTAAAACTGATAAATTGTGTGTTATATATTGTGTACGTATATATAACTATATATTATATATAATCGAGCATGTTAGACGGTCGAGAGTTGTGGGGGGGTACCGGCAGGAGTTCGGTATCAGTGCAGGCAGGAGTTCTGTACTAGCGAATACAGGCAGGAGTTCTGTACTAGCGAATACAGGCAGGAGTTCTGTATTTGCGAGTTCTAGCGATTGTGTGAGAGGCGGTACCAGCAGCTCAGTCGATATGTGTCCTGTACTTTCAGAGATCGATAAATCGTCCCAGGGACTGTGCCGTTGGACACTTATTACATGCTGACCTCTTGGTAGGAGGGTGCGGGCGGTCACTTAAACCGTATAAAATACAAAATTAAGGAACTTATCTATAAATTTATATTAAACAAAAAAACTTAATATTAGATTAGGAAGCTTTCTAATTTAAAATTTAAGGATAAAGAAATTATCTATAAATTTCTATTAAACAAACAATTAACTTAATATTAGATTATGTTAATTTATAATTTAAAATGAAAGATAAAAAATTATATAAATTTATACTAAACAAAAAGTTAACTTAATATTAGATTATAAAACTTTTTAATTTAAAATAATCATATCATCTTTAGAATTAAGTATACACCTATAATAGATATTAGATATGGAGACAAAAAAAAATTAAAATCATTTTAATCTATATATTATATATAAAAGTTGAGGCTAAATGCTTGAGAGTGTCCACATAGGATTAAAATTTTTTAAACAACCAATAGTTTCGTTCTGCATCAACATTTAAATTATCGAAATTTTGTAGATTTTATAATTCTATTATAATAGAAAAATACATAAGATAAGGAAATTATCTATAAATTTCTATTAAAAAAATAATTAAAAGTAATATTTATATTAAGAAACTTTTTAATTTAAAATATAAGATAAAAAAGTTGTGTGTAAGTTCTTTTTTTTTTATGAAATATCAAATTTATTAATCTATCATGAAAAAATGTATTTTTAATAGAAAAATACATAAGATAAGGTAATTATCTATAAATTTTTATTAAAAAAAAAATAAAGTTAACATTAAATTAGAAAACTTTCTAATTTCAAATATAAACTAAGAAAATTATTTATAAACGTTTTTATGAAATATCAAATTTATTGATCTTTGAACTCAAATTTATTGGTTTATCATGAAAAAAATTACATTGACACAAGAATCATGTTTTTAATCATAAACTCATAAATAATAAAAAAACGTAGGTAAAATTGAGAGCCTAATTTCCAATGATATCAAACCGACGAAGTAGTCCTTCAAACTTGTGCTAGACTTTTTAATTGAGAGAGAGAATTTAACTTTAAATTATTTACCTTTTAAATTTAATACATTAGTCAATTAAATATTATATTAATAAATTTATCTATATTAATTTTTAAATAACTAATTAAATATTTTAAATTATCATCTTAAGTTAATTGTGTTTTGTATATTTTTTTTGTTATTATAAAAGGTTTTTAAATTCTGAAACAATATTGTGAACATGAAATATGATTAAACAAAATTCATTAACTGATATGGTATTTGAATTATGAAAAATATAAATATCTTAAAAACATTTTTTTACTTCAAGAGTTTTACTTGATTCTTATTTTTTAAAATTTAAATATAAATATAGTATATTTAAATTTGTAGTATTTAAATATAATGAACATGAGTTTATATTAAAAATATATACTTCAAAAATCTTTTATTATAATTAACTTCAAAACTAATAAATAATTTTGTTTACTCACTTCACTTACTTCTCAAAATGATTCTCAAATTGATTTAGTTATAGTTTCTTTCATCTAATATAAATTAAATCAAAGTATTTAATTATTACTTTTGATAATTTTTAATAGTTTTAGATTTATTACAAAAAATTCAGTAGCTTTTAATAAGTTAATATAACAAGTTACAAGACAATAATAATGACAAATCTAATAACTTGAATTAAGTAATGGTATTTTCATCATAAGACTTTAGAGACACTTAACAAAACAAAACTTAGTATATTAAGTTTGAGGTATTTAATAAGAGATTAGATGGATTTATGAAGAAAAAGATAGATAAACCTCGATAATTGAACGTATATCCCGACTGCTTTGTGCTGATCAGATCAACGTTTTGTGGCAATTGCTTGGCAAAACATGCATTCAGGTCGTGTGTGTCAGCCAGCTCGGTAGGATTTAGTGACAAAACACTGAGCTGGCTGTCCTGAAAGCCTGGTTGATTGCCTTTTGCTCGAAGAATCGTAACTTTCGTCGGTTTATCG
>OVBI01002921.1:0-15800 GCA_900406495.1 Sisymbrium altissimum
CTCTTCTGAACAAGATCGACATATCCAAAGCCTCCATTTTTTGCAACTCTTGGTGGAAGAGATAACTTTCTCCAAAGCAACTCGCCCCTCTGTGCCATATACACTCTGGACATAACTTGTAAAATCAGCAATGCTTACTTTCATAAAGTTCCTTCTTTCCTCAACATTCAAACCTAACCAGTACGACTTCAAACCTTTAACGAACTCAGACTCGATCCCCGTCTTCTCTTCATTTTCCTCTGACTCCTTAACTTCTTGTTCACAATGCTTTGACTCCTTAACGAGATCAGTTCCATTCTTGAATTCAGCGATCTTAGACTCTGCAGTTTCGATTAAATCTTTCAGAAACTCTAAGTTTTTCACAGCATCTTCGCTCTGTTTAGCCTTTTCCAGGGCTTTCTTGTAGTACAAGAAAGATTCAAGCAGTTCAGCTATTTGGAAGAGTGACATTGCCGCAAGCCCTGTGAAATTCCTATATGCGGAAAAGATCTCTGCAGAGCCCAACCAGTATACGAATTTCATATCGGTGTTCTCTGTTTTCTTCGCTAGTTCATTCAAGATAGAACCTTGGAGGTAAGCTACAAAACCCTGGTCCTTCCCTTTGACGAAAGACAAGTCCTCGATTACCTCCAAGGCCTTCACATAATCGCCTTGAGCGTAATGACCTTTCGCAACTTTGAAGAGCTTTTCACCCTTAAAATCTTTCAGGGGAGGAAAACGATCAATGGTTTCTCGAGGATCTTGCATGTTCTTGGTCTCGAACGTTTTGCTTCAGAAGAAGAGTAGAGCGGGAAAAAACAAGTAAGAGAGGGGAAGTGTTAAAGATGCTGGCTTTATCACGTACGAGCACAGAAACAGAGTATAGGCGGGAAGAAACAGAGAGTAATGGAGGAGAAGAGGTATTAAAGAGGCTGGCTTTGTCACGTACGAGGCACGTGACATTGGGTTGGAAAAAGCTACATAAACCACCCATTGAGGAATTACGTCGAGCAGCTTGTGGGCAATTCTTCGTTCAAAGGAAATCATGATAGAATTAAAAAAAACCCAAAAATTTTGTGAAATTTCGAAGTGGGTCGATTTCGATTTTGGAGGAAATATGTTTCAGATTGATCTGGGTCTTTGCGGTAATTCGAACACAAGCCACAACCAGATTAAAAGGGAGACGTAACCGTGAAAGCTTGGAAAAGATAGAATCATTGAACTGAGAGACTTGGAGAATTGCGATACATTAAATATAGGTTTAGGCTCAACATTCAACGGCTCAAAAGCGAAGACACACTTTGCAAAATAAGCGCTCCACCCATTAACACAAATAATAATGTGGGTAGACCAGAAATGTTTAACTTAGGATATTATTTGATAAATTATATATTAACATTTTAATATAATTAAAATATTTAATTAAATATAAAATATTTGAACTAATCATAATTACATAAGTATTATAAAATTTTGAGAATTTATAACTGAAACTCCATATATGGAGTACTTTCATCCATTACACCATTTTGAAGTAAAAAATTGAATAGAGTTTGAGAGAAATTTACTCCAAAATAAAGTTTATAGTGGAAAATGGAGTTGAGTTAGAGATGCTCTGAGAACCCTTTTGTTTTCTCTCTTCTTTCTTATATTTTTATTTTTATTTTTTTCTTTTATTTTAATAACTAAATACCCTACTTCAGGAGAATGTATTATAAGACAATGAAACAAATGGAATAAACAAACCGAATACAGTAAGACAAGGTATATGTACATGGTTGAGCTTGAAAACTTGTCATTTAGGAGAACTTTCGAGAATACAAGTAAGTAGATCCTACTACTTTGGACTGCCTCCACATAACTCTAAATAAACAAGCTGATATAATCCAATAAGATGCTGAAGTTATATAGAGAATTAAGCATGAATTAATGACAAAGGCTTTGAATTATTAAACACTAAATAAAGATCCGCCTGATGGCGCGTAAATATTAAGAATTGATATTAAAATTTATGTAATAAAAAGAGGTACTTGATTAATGTAAGAGATCTCATGAGCTTCTCAGTAATTTTTGCAAACAAGTTTAACATTTGCCTCCACTACCTCACACTAATCCTGCAATCAAACAAAAATACTGAACATTAATGATATCTATATGGTTCAAGAACTTTAATGAGGGAACATTAATCATAACTATATGGTTGTAAAAGACTTGTTTTTCATTAGAGTAATCTTTTTCATTATACTTTTCATTATTCTTATTAACGATCAATAATCTTTCTAAGAAAGGTATTATAACAGAGAAATATGGCACATGCCAGTTATAATCTCTCAAAGAACGGAACATTTTTTCAAAGGCTCACTTCTCAATAAATTAATTCTTAAATATGAGAATGGCATCTCTTATCAGTTAAATCCTTCCTCCCTTTTTTTTTTTTTCTATTTTCTTCCTCAAATTCTATTTGATCAATAACCCTCTCGTTGGAAGTTATCAAAAAGAAAAAAAACCAATGAAGAAATTATCAAAGTTTACTCTCTGAATACCTAATGTGTTATTCAACCCCTTGAAGAATAAGAAATATATATAGAACCCAAAAGTAACAATTGACAAGACATTTATCATTTTTTACATTAGATGACTTACCAACCCACCTGCTGGTAAAAGCACTTTTTGAGCATAAGATGTAGAAATCTTTTCCAAATACGACCATGTGATATATTTACAAGCCACACCAACACAAATAAGGATGCACTCTATACTAGCTTCGGCTACCAGAAGATTTTTCTAGTATATATCACAAATACGAACATACACCAACTCCAAACCACTGGTTATAACATCAGGTTTACAGGATATAGTCTTTGATGCATTATTTCGAACCTTACACCGATTGTGAACTTGTTAGAAGGTTTATATATCTCATAGACTACAGTAAGACATTCATGTAAAAGTACATGAAAATTCGATATATATTTTAGACGATTAAAACGTAGATCGTGAGATTTAAACTGAAAAACCTTCTTTATTTAATCATATCTAAATTAAATGACATGGACATGGGAGATATGATATCGATATATGAAAAAGAGATGCACCAATTGTGTTACATATCAATTTCCGCTCTATATGATATCTGACAAAACACATGGAGCACATAGCCATATATTGTTCAGTCCTAAGAGTGAATGAGTCAAGAATTTCAAAGTTGTATAATACACGATAGTTATGAAGCACGTAAAACATCAAAATGCTATAATTATGAAGCTAACTACCAACTTGCCTTAATTTCAATACAAACACAATCAGTGATTAAAACATGAAAGAAAGACATCCAGCAACTTCTATACAGGAAAGGATTCTACAGAAAACAAGAGAAACATAATTTCATGAAATAACATGTTACGGTGGGGAGGGGGGAAGGGTAAAGCACTAAAAGAAACCATTCTATGAAATGAATCTTATGACAATGATAACAGATCAAACGTCATTTCTCCAACAAAATTCAAAGGTATTCATCTATAGTTTCTGCCATATTTAAAGCCATAACAATCTAGATAAAATCTGCCAGCAAACCACATTCCAGAACATTTGAAATCTTTAAGCATGAGTAAAGTCAAAACAGATTCCCACATAAGTGAATCAGTAAATTACCTATTCTTAGCAGACCCAACATACCTAACTTGATCTCCTACAAACATGTGAAAAAAATTAAAAATGATAATGAAAAAAGTCACAAACTAATCAGAGAAAAAAAAAAGAATATAATTAAATGCAAAAAAAACTTTCTAAAACACGCCAAGCCTATTGAGAAAATGGATACACTAAGAGCATCTAAAGCTTCTACAACGATGGAAATACATCATAGAAAATTGACCATGATACAAGATTACCTAACCAGTTAAATAAACATCATTTGATGCAAATGAGCAAGGCGAACATGCTGAGAGTTAAGTAACTTTCTTAAGAGGCTGCTTTTCTTTATCACAATAATCAACAACTACAGCTTTTGGCACCTCAGAAGAGCCAAGTAGTTGTTAGTTAATGATTCAAGACAATAAGATGAAGCTTGGGCTTTCCCGTCTCTTTTCACCAATACATCTAGTAAAATCTCTGTACAATTGCATTGTGGTGCAGACAAACACTGGATCGAGCAACTTTCTTAGGTGAACAGTGAACTATATAAATCCTCAGTCTAGGTCTCTTGTGTATTTCACGAAAATTAAATAAAGGAAGTCAATGGGCGCTTCTTGGTAAGGTCTGTTTCAGAAAGATGAAAGAGATCTCAAGAGAGCTCAGATCAAAGGAGGGAGGTTGCCAGATGATGTAGGAGATCTCATCGATTTGAGAAACCTGAGGTTGAGATTGATAAATGTGAAGGAACTTACATCATCTATCAGAAACTTAAAGTTGATGAAAAGTTTAGACTTTTTCGACAAAGGAAAAACATTATATTCCAAATGTGATATGGAATCTACTGCAATTGAGTTGAGATATCTGTGCATTCCTTCAGTTCTTGATCCAAGAACGGAAGTGGACTTGAGGTACTTTAAGAAACCTGTAACAACTTCAAAATTTCCATGTTGGCAACTGCACTCCAATGGATATCATGGCAATAACGAGTCTTAAAAAATTGTCAATCATTCTTTGTAGAACAAAGACTTCGAGGTTATATCTTCTTTTAAGTAACATTTTGAAATGTCTTCATGGCTTGACAATTAACAATCATGTGAACCTATATGCTTCCACCAGTTGGCATATATAACATAGTTGGTTTCTGCTTTTGCTAATCTTCTGTTTAAACTAGAAAAGCCCCCGTGCAAACAGAGTTTCTCCTCTGATCTTGGTGCCTTGCATTTATGGCAATGCAGATTAGTGGCTGACCCATTTTTGGTTCTTGAGAAGCTTCCAAATTTAATGATTATTCAACTGTGAAGAATCATTTATGGGTAGTGAACTTTATTGTTCAAAAAATGGGTCCCTCGGCTGCATTTTTTGACACTATCACAACTTGATAATCTAGGAAAGTGGATTGTAAAATACAGTGTTATGATGTGTCTTGTTTTCGTAGAGTTAAAGTGTTGTAAGAAACTGAAGTCGGTTCCTGAAGGAGCGAGACTCTGGAAGAATCTAAAAGAAGTGAAGATTAGGAACATGACCAAAACATTCAAAGAAAAGGGACTATAGTGATAAAGATTTCTACAAGATTCAACATGGGCCTTGTATTATTTTTGAGTATTATGATTTTTATGTATTTGGATGCTATGATCATTGTAAAATTTACTTTGTTAAGGTTAAAAACACAAAGTTCAATCTTTATGATTATTTTTTCATTTTCTTTCAGATTCAGCCAAAAACCCTTAAAAAAGGTTAAAAGTAGGATATAAACGGATAAAGTGGTTATAAAGCACATCTTAATACTTAATTACCGCTTCTCAGGTCCACTATTTGTTATTCTTTTACTATCTTGCTTGATATCCAAAACCGATCCAAACTACAAAAATTTATGTAATCCAGCCACTTGAATACAAGTGTATATGCAAAAATATACATATAAATGATTTAGAGTTACAAGTGTTACTTGCAATATAATAAATTTTTTCATGTAATATTTTGATGATACGAAGAGAAATAGAAGAGTAACTCTACAAGATTCACATGTGTAGAATCACACAATTGCATCTAATTTCCTTTTAAACCAATAATATTGGTGATTTCATGATTACCCACTGTATGATTAAAGGTACAGAGATGTATAAGAGGTATGTTTTCTTGAAATTCAAAATATTGTGATCAAATCTCGAGATAAAAAGCAACAGTTGACAGTCAACTAAAATAATAATAATGAAATCCAAAATATAATTAAAGCAAAACATAACAGAAAAAGGAGTAAGCAAACATGTACACTACACCGAAATGAATGTTGGTTTAAGAATATAAAAAATAACTAAGAAGAATGAATTTCTGAGACCATCATGCCAATAGAGCTTCAAATCTTCACATTCTTTAAAACATTACTACTAGATTACTTACAGTGGAAAAATAAAATTTTATATTCAATTGCATAATAAATCCAATGAGCGTATTGAAAATAAAAAATTGACATGGATTCAAATCTGTTAAAATATTCAACATGTGAAAAAAGAGAATCGGACTCGCGTCAGACAGATATCATGTGGTTAGAAGACCAGTCACCCCTTACTCTTCTCAAACACCCACTTATTCTTCTATTTCTACGAGTGATGAAAATTTTTTGAGTGTTGGAGTAATTGAATTTCTCGGAGTTTCTACACATCTGACTCTTTGAGTGATGAGTGGTTTAATGAAGCCATTCTAAATGTAGGAGATTCAACTTATACTTACCGAAAAACTCTCAAATGGACCATTAGGCGAAATTTGGTGCTATTCAGTGGATGGATCAAGTATGGATCATATAACATTATTGGTAGAAACCAAAAACGTGACGCATATGAGAGTAAAATTGCTGAGCATTATAATGCGCATTACTCATTTGATCTTCCACATGATGGAGTTTATTGCAGAAATTATTACAACTACGTGAATAAAAAATTAGACATATAGATTAACGCTAAAGATAATGTTAAAGGTATGCAACAAAGCAGGTGATCCGAGAATGATGTGTTAAGAAAATTAGCCAGGTGGCAAGAAGAGACAATCAAATTGATGAAATAAAAAACTGAAGTCAAGAAGATGAAAATATTAATGAAACTAAACAAAAATGAGCATCTCGATGAGCATAGCAAATAGCTGTTCGAAAAGTTGATTCACGATGTATTTGGAAATTACTGGTTGTCCAATTAAATGACGATATATTATATCTTAATGTTTATTTGTTATTTTCTACTTTAATGTTTGTCATGTGTCTGTCTGTGTTCTTTCATTTCACGTAATATTTTTTTCTCGTCATTTTGTTTAATAATATGAATTTTGGCTTTTACTATGAAAATCAAATTATTATCTTTTAATTTTTTATATTTTATTATATGTTTGGATTTCATTGGTTTCAACCATTCAAACTAGATCCAAGTTAAGTTAAATGCATTACATACCGATTTGGGGTTCGTCGATTTCAACCACATGATAAATGGGACTCATTTTTCCATTGACGAACAAATATCACAAATTCCTTTTGATATCGAAGCTTACAAAAGGCAATCCAAAATTGAAGAAAGATATATCATCAACCAATTTCAAGAACGTTGAAACAAAATGGAGGAAGATTATCCATGCCGTAGGAAGAGAAAATACTTCAAGAGAGATCATGTAGCACCAAACCAAATACTCATTGACGATTATGATGTTTATATATTTTCATAGGTTTTGAGCATGTTTTTCTGCTTTTTCTGATTATTTCTAGTGCATTAAAGTATGTTTAGGTTGTACTTGTGTGTGCATTGTCCTGAATAGGTTTTGGAGTGGCTTGGGATGAGCTTTGGAGCAATCTGGAGCTGAATGTAGCAAGAAAGCATTAAAGTCTCAACAGGTGGAGAGTGGCGAGGGCATCTGGTGCCCCATGACGAATCGCCAACACCATGACGATCTCCCTGGAGGACTGAAACAACCCCCACATGAGGAGCACCAAAATCCCAATTTAACCGAGCATCTGGCGAGTGCTTGGTGGCGATCTGAAGAAAAAATCAAAAAATTCAGCCGAGCATTGGCAACCTGGAGCACCTGGCACATTCTCCAGAAAGTTTTGACCAAGAGTTGACTGCGGATCTTATACATACTTTGAGCTGGATTGACTCAGATTTATTAGATTGACCTGGATTTTTTTTTTGTTTTTTTTACTATCAATATAGTGTAAACCTAAATTGGAGATAACTTTTGATATTTTGTGTAAAACCTAAATCTAGTAAGCACTTTTCTTAAAATAACTTTAGTTATATTTTCAAATATTCAAGTTTCTATCCCACAATTATTTTCTAGAAATTATTATTAATTGCTTTTTGCCTGCGCTGTTTTATGTTTATATTTTCTAGTTTTTTCCTCTATCATTCATCTCTTTACTTCTTTTTTTTTCTAATATTCTACATATCTACGTTACATGCAGTGTGTGGAGATCTTCTGTGAACGAGTAGAGCTTTCGTATTGATGAAGATAAACCAGCTATATTACTTACCATGGAAAGTGATACGATTCTTTATGAAGTCAAAACCATGGTGTTAGAGGACTACGGATTTGAACAGTGTATTCCTACCTTGGAGCTCAGTTTTCTACCATAAGCCTTGCTGAAAACCCCAGTTTCTCCCCCGATTGTTTTTTCACAAATGATCGATTTGAAGATTTTTGTTTCTTATGCTAAGAAAGATTCATCAATACGTTTGTGTGTAACATCTAGAGTTCCAAGAGTTAACACTGACTTGCATGACATGATAACTGATTCAAGGAATGGGATGGCGTTTCTGAATACTGCTAAACAGAATGATAACGTCCAGTGTAATATGAGTGGTGTTCAAGCTGATGCTGACAATGGTGATGATTGCTTAATGTCTGAAAACACGTATGCCAGTCAAAAGAGAGTCCAAATTTATTTTTGGTGGATGTTGTAAAGAAATGTGAGGTTTTCAAAACAAATATATTTTAAAGGAAAATATAGAAATATGTGCAAAGAAGTATAACTTCGACTATAAGGTTGTAAAATCCGATACAGAATTTTGGTCCATACAGTGCAAATATGACATATGCAAGTGGAGTCTTCATGCACAGTATATTGATGGTTCTACATGTTTGATAATCAACAAGTATGTGGGTGACCACATATGTGCTCCGTCCAACATAAGCAATACCGGTAAAACTGCTCCTATTAAACAATCGAAAATCTGATTATGAATAAATATGAAGGTGTCCAAGAAGACCATACACCGAATGGTATCTGACAATATATGCGTACAGAGTATGGATGTGAATTGTCTTATGACTAAGCTTGGGAGTCAAATGAGTATGCTGTTTCCGTGGCAAAAGGTATACCAGAAAAGAGTTTTGGTAAAATACCAAAATATTTGCACATACTAAAGGAAACTAACCCGGGTACATATACCAACTACAAAACTGATGTTGCTGGTAGATTCAAATATCTATTTTTTTCTTTTGGTCAGTCAATAAGAGGGTTCTATAAAGCGATTAGGAAGGTGATTGTAGTTAATGGAACCTCTCTAAAAGGTAAATACAAAGGAGTTCTACTTCTAAGTACAGCTGTAGATGGTTACTCTAATTTGTATCATATTGCATTTGGAGTTGTTGATTCAGAGAGTAACAGTTTATGGGAGTGGTTTTTTGTACAACTCTAGCTTGCTATTGCGGATGATCAGAATTTAGCTTTCGTGTCAGATAGAAATGCCTCAATTGCTAAATCACTTGCTAAGATTTACCCTCAGGCTAGACATGGAATTTTCATACATCATTTGATGACTAATGTGGTAATATATTTCAAGAAAAAGGGTATGGCTTGGCTCGTTGAAAAAGCTTCAAAAGCCATATAGGGTTGCAGATTTTGAAACACAGTTCGACAACGTCAAGAATGTGAGTCCACTAAATGGAAAATATCTGGAAGATACTGACGTGATTAAGTAGGTTAGTTGTATGTTTCCTGGAGTCAGGTATGATATTAAGACCACTAACAGAGTTGGGTCTATAAATGCTGCACTGAAGTCACTTCGAGAGTATCCAGTTAATCCTTTATTGGACAGCATAAGAGAAATGTTAACCCATTGGTTCTATGAGCATAGGAAATTAAGTTCAAAGCAGATTGATCATTTGACTATAGATGTGGAGAGAAAGATTGATAGATGGATTGTTAACGGTAAAAGGTTTAATGTTATCTGATTAACAACAACATATTTCTAGTTAAAGGCACTAGTTTGACTGCATTTTGATTTGGAGAGAAGAACATGTAAATGTAGGAAATATGACTTAGCCAAAATTCCTTGTAGGCATGCAATTCAAGCCATTTTTATTACAGGGTTTGAGGCTCACCGATTCACTGATACATGTACACCACTGTCGCATGGTGAATGGTTTATGCGGAATGCATTAACCCAATAGATGTTCCAGAGGATGTGTGGCGTGTTCCCCTAGATCTTGCACATGCATAAGTTCTTCTTCCCCAAACACGAAGAAGTGCATGTAGAAAGAAAAAACAAAGATATTGAACCGTTGAAGAAAAGATACGATCATCTCAAGGATCAAAGAGGACTAAAAAGCACAAGTATAGTCGGTGTGGTGGTGAAAACCACAACAGAGCAACCTGTGATATGGCATCATGGATTTTCTGTAAACATTATGTCCAAGTTTCCCTTTTCCTAAAACTCGTGTGGTTTTAGTTTTTATTGTTTTCTAGTGATTTTTGGGTGTTTTTTTTGGTATGCAATTATTTCTTATAATTTTGAAACACCACAAAAGAATTTAAACCATACACCCTTGAATGTTTAAGCATGCATTCCTCAAGTTTCAACCATTCTTGAATTCTTGTACTTTTTCTTCTCTATAGAATTGCTTTGTTGTTTATGAAATAATGAGTGTGAAATTTGTCGAAGAAAGTGAACAGTCTGAAAATTCCGCCAATTTCCCTTACTAATAATTGATTCTTAAAAATAAACAAATGAAACACTTAACTCAACTGGTTCTTATCCTTCCCATCGAAACCTAAACATACTCGAAATGGGTTCGATTCCCAATAGTTAAAACTATGCCGATTTTATTTTTCTTTTTAATATAATCACTGATTCTTGTCATTCCCATCGAAGCCCACTCTTACCCATAATGGGTACGATTCCCATTATATAAATTTTTTTTAATATAAAATTTTGATATAAAGTTTTCCTCACTAAAAAAGACCAGTCGTTAGATTGTGTTAGGGTTTTGTAAGTCTTCTTCTTTTCTTTCAGCAACATTTATAAAAAAAATTTGTGTTAGAGATTGATGATTGTTATTCTTTTCTTTGACATTAATCGATTTTATAGTTTTCAATTTTGCTAGTATGAGTCAATTATCTTGCAATTTCGAGTGGAAGATCGAGTATTATATCAAGTGAAAGAGTTCTGGAGGTCCCCAAAAATATGTTGGTGTGAAGACGTGGTCATCTCCAAGATGTCAAATCGGTGAAAAATCCATATCGAATGTACTATCGATGTGGTTTTGCTGTGAGAGGAAATATAATTATGAGTATAGTTGGTGTGAATCAGTACTCTCTTCGATTTCTAGGGATTCTAGAGTTTTCACGTATAGTTTTTCAATTTTGTAGTTGACAATTGACAACCATATTTTCAAGTGGGTTGACGAGATTTTGGTTAATGAAATCGAGTTTGTAAGTTTGAAAACGTTAAGACTTGAACAAGAGATGGAACATGTTACTAGAACGAGGATGGAAATTCAGGATGAGGTATTTCAGAGCATGCAAATGAAGCTAGAGAAACAACTAGTTGAGAGAGTGGGCAAAGTGTTGCTGGATCTGAAAGCAAAAATCATGAACGCAATAGTTTTTGTAGCTATTGCAGACATGATTGTTGTGGGTTGTAGTAAGCTAATAGGTTGAGCATTTATCTTCAGCCAAATAATTTACTGTTGTCGTCATTATCTTTCTATTTTGTGAACACTTTTTCCTCTCATTGAAATTTTGTTTGAACAAAGGGTTGATAAAAGTCAAATTTTGCTATTTCTTCATTTAAAGTACTTTCATTACATAATAAACAAAACAGCCAAAACAAATCCTAAAAGCCAATCGAAATTTATACTCCAAAATAATGAAGGGAACCAATAAAATGTTTGGTCATGAAAACCAACAAAATTATAATAAAAAAAACAACAAAATCAAATAAGACGATCTTATTAAATATCTACAGCAGAAGAAGAGTCCTCCGGTTCGTAAGTTCACATTCGTTTAATCAAAACATGGTCATTTTCCGCCTCCCATAAATCATTTGCAGTCTTGTGTCTGTACCATCTGATCACCTCATCATCCACCAAAGAAATGTCTAGCCCAAGAAAATGACACTCTATGAATTTCAGAGCGTACACTCCGCAATCGCAACTACTCTTATTAAGCCTACTCTTCATTGGTGCATGGATGATAGTATATGGAGATACATTTATCTGTTTGCGCTGGCAGTTGGATGTACCGCTTTGAAAATTCTCGGGATGGCGAATGCAAAAAGTTTGATGTGCCTTTTGTTTTTCTTCCCACCACAATCAAACACTTCAATTGTTCTTCGTGTGATGTTGACGAACATAGATACGTTCGACGTCAATGATCCAAACTTTGTTTGTCCGGTCATGGGAAGGACAACTATCCTTGCCGTATGATAGGAGGATCATATAAAGTTGTCATATGAATTGTGAATAAACAATTCATAAAAGCAACAACATGTTGATTCCATCCATTTCCTGAAAAAGTGTAAATCATATTGTTAATTATTTTGTAACGTTTTTAACAAGAAATTATTCTGTGTAATACCTACCTCATTATGAAGCCATTATGTCGGATCCATTAAATGGTTAGCTATCTCATGTAACAAAACAGTTGGACCAATTTGTATCGCAGCAAATAAAGTTTGTAAATAAATATGTTAATAAGAAGAGATAAGATATCAATAACTTTTACGAAAACGTTTTTATGTGGAGAGTTACTTGCATAACCTAGACCATTGTTCGAATTGTTCTCTTTTGTCCTCCGGAATGAAATGTAGTATATCCCCGTGTTGAGAATCCGCCAAAACTGGATCAGTGAACAGAGTCTTTGTCAATTTATCACGTAGAGTAGATTGAAGTTTCGGAGTTGGATCTCTAACAAATTTAAATGAAGTCGATGGAGTGAACCAATTCATTGGTTCTTGGAGCTGTGAAGTCTTAGGCGGATCGAAACCATTAATTACAGAGTCTTGCAGTAGTTTGCCAATAGTCTTCTCTAAATATTCTTACGTCCCCAAATTAGGATCCACTCCTGAAGTCTGAGTCAACAATACATTAAAAAGATGTTCAAAAGCCTACTATTTACACCATCTGTTTTTTATTTCCATTAATATACAAAATTAAGTCATCTATTACAAAATAATACAAAGACATAACTATTTACAAAACATTAATACAAAAATTAACATAAACATTTACCAAATTTTTTTAAAATAAGTTATATCATATTTTACAAAATCCTACACAAATATATTACAAATGTTTCTTATACAATATCTAAACATTATATTTTATAATATTATACATAAAACTTTACCAAACCTTTAACAAACATCATAAACATCATAAATAGGTTCAAAGCGCAATGAACATTATATGTCCGAAGGAAAAAGCATGTTAATATAGCAAAAAAGGGAGGATCAATACTTTTTCCTGTTTTTGGTGCTGACCTGACATTTTGGTTGAGACTCATTAACAGTGGCAAGCTTTAAAGCGTTAGATGTCGTAATTCCAGCTACATTGATTGTTTATTTGAGTTGTTTGATGTGGGAACCGGAATTCACCTCAATGTATTTTCGGAAAGTTGATGTGAGTATCCGAGAATCTTGCGAGAAAAAATGAAAAGTAAAGAGAAAGATCGAAAAAGGAAATTATGTTAAAAAGAGAACGAACTTTTATTGCTAAATTGCGTACTGCCAATGTATTGAATGTTCGAATGTTTCCAAGATGTAGAGATCGATCCTTATTTATACTAAGACATCCTAAGTCCTAAACAGCCTAAGTTTTGATGTGGGACAAAGGTCTTTCCTTTTTCCGATGACTTTTCTATAAATCTTAGAGGAAACTTCTAAGATTACTTTTTCCGATGACTTTTCAACCGAGAACGTCGGGCCTTTGACACAAGGGAATGTCGATTTAAACCAAGGAGTAACGGAGGAAGACGCAAACTGTGATGCAGATTTCATCAATCAACTATTACGATAAACTTTTCAGTTTTTAATATTTTATATTTTAATTTATCTTAATATTGTTGTAAAACTTTTTTAATATATCAAAAATGAATTTCAATTTTATATTTGCTTTTTAAAAAAATTTTATATTTATAAAATTATTATTTATACATTAATAAAATATTAATTTATATTTTTATAAAATAAATTATAAAAAATTTATGAAAATATTCGTATATCGTCCATATTTCGTCGTAAACATATTCGTCTCTAATTCCTTGTAAATATTTCATCCCAAATTCTTCGTAAAGTTTCGTGCCTAATTCGCTGTAAACATTTCGTGCCTAATTTGTTGTAAACGTTTCGTGCTTAATTCGTTGTAAATGTTTCGTGCCTAATTCGTTGTAAATGTTCGTGCCTAATTCGTTGTAACGTGTATTTGTAAATTCGTTCGTAATTAGATGTTAATATTTACAATAAGTTTACAACGAAATAGTTTTACATCGAAGTTACGACGTTATATCACGCGTCCCTAGTTTACGATGAATTTACGACGAAATGTATTACAAGCCTTTTACGACGAAAATTTTGACTCGCACGTTTTACGACGAAATTACATCGTTTTTGGCTTTACGACGATCAGTTAACGACGTTTTGAGTTTCGTCTCTAATTCATCGTAAACTCGGTTTACGACGATTTTACATCGAAAATGTCCATCGTAAAAGACCTATTTTCTTGTAGTGAAAAGACTCAACATGTTCCGAATTCTGAATGCAATGAGTTCCGAATTTAGGAGAAGTTTTGAGTTTTTACGATAATTCCAAACTCTAAAGGATTCAAAGAGTCTAAAGAAGTTCTAGGTTCTTAGAAAAAATCTAAGCTTCAAGTTAAAGTTCCGAACTCCAAGTAATAAAGGACTTCCGATTTCTAGTTCTCCAAAACGATCGCATATGACAAAATCTCGGATCAATTCTTGATAACTAAACTTTTTAGACTCGACGTTTTTCCAACCACATCTGCAAGGTCTCCAACATCTATAAACTTAGCATGCCTATCCAATACAATAAGAAACAGGTTTCCCTTAAGTAAACTTGCGATCATTGCTGGCCCCAGTGGACGAAAAACATATCTAACCAACCTTCTATACGGAGGTGAGGTTCAGTAACGTCCGTGCACAGACATATAACCGCACGCTATATAAATCAGGTTAGGTATATCCTAACCTAACATCCGAGAGGTATATCCTAGACGATGTTCTCAGGTTTGACTTTGAGAGGGGGATGCCAGCAAGTAAAAACTCGTACTGCTTTGATCCTCATTGCAAACTCGCTAACCCCGTAAGCGCCTAACTTGGCACATGTTGGGGTCAAAACCCACACTTCCCAAATTAGCGATTAAAATATTCAGATATCAAAAAAGAATTTCCGTATTTAGATATGAATTCGGAGAAAGTTCATTTCAAACCACTATGTCGATAACTCTGCAAAGAAAGTAAGAAAAACTGTCTTTCGAGAGTTTTTCCGAGGAATTGATGAACTCGCAAATCGTTGAACAAGGGATGATCAGCTGGACGAAATAAGACAGCCAGCTCGGTATCAAGACCTGCTAGTGATACCGAGCTGACTGGCATCTCTCCATCGTGTTCAACTGATCGTTTCGTCCTTTGAAAGATTCCTCCGATAAACCGACGAAAGGAAATCAACCAGGCTTTCAGGACAGCCAGCTCGGTGTTTTGGAAGTAAATCCTACCGAGCNAGCTCGGTACAAATCTACCGAGCTGGCTGTCATGATGCATCCAGCTCGGTATCACCTGCCCAATTTGGTACTGAGCTGGACAGCATGATGCATCCAGTTCGGTAGAATCCTTCCCCTCCTGGAAACCGAGCTGGATGACGTTTTCCGAGAGTTCTGAGCTGAAAAGGATATATGTTCAATGATCGAGGTGT
>OVBI01002922.1:0-15798 GCA_900406495.1 Sisymbrium altissimum
ACAATCTACTTTTCGAATACGGAAACGAAGTCAACGATGTCTTAGAAATCAACGGTGAGCTTGAGTTCAAATTCTGCGACCCAACCTCTCCTACAGCCGTGCAAAAGACCGGAGAGGATCTAGTCAAGCTCACCGAACCAGGAGTCCACTATTTCATAAGCTCAGAGACGGGTCACTGCGAGGCTGGGCTTAAGNTTGGTCGCACCAGCTGTAGCCGATGCTCCCAAGATTTCACCAATCCCGTAATCCCTGTCCTTTTATAAAGTGACAAATGACCAATTGACCAGTTTCAACAGCACAAGCTCTGAAACATTTTACAGTGTCTTAGATTTAATTTAGAAACAACCTCAAACTCATAAAAATACTGGTGCTCCTCTTCCTCATTGAATTGTTTTTATTTTATTTTTAATACATATTAATCTTGAGCCTATTCTTATACTCCAAACAAAACTAAATCTTAAGGAAACAGAAAATATATAATCTGGAAATAAAAAAAGAATTAATAAAAATGATCATTATGGATAATTAGTTGTACTGTTTTTACCTTTTTTTTTTTAATGATTTTGGTTTTTTTTTGTTGTGATTTTGGTGATCTTCATTATATTATTCTATATTTTTTTTTGTAAATGTATTCTTCTCCATATTTGGCTGTTGCTATATTTTTTTTAAAGGAAAACAAATCCCCCTAGAAATTTTGTTATATTTTTTAAATCAATTTATAATTTCACTAATTGTCTTGTCTCTTTTGCATTTCTTTTAATGTCTTTTTCTATAGTTTGGTACCCATTTTTAACTTGGTATATTTTGGTCTTCCTTTATCCCCCCCCCCCTATTTTTTTTTGTCTCCAATCATGATATTTTTTTCTTTTAAATTTATGATTCATTCAGTATATTTGATTATATTGAAAGTTATTTATTTATGGTTTTTATTAATATTTTATATGAATATAGTTTTGAAGTGGTAATAATAATTTTTCTGATTTTAGAAGAAGATATAGTTAAATAATTTTCATCACATGCTAATGCTAATGTTCTTTAGAAGCTTAATTTATTTTTGTTATAGAAGTGATGCTTTAAAAAAAATTATATTAAAAAACTTCCTTTATTTAATTTCATTCCAATTTACAAGACCAAAAAAAAAAGCCTTATAATCTTGTAAAATTTACAAAACTAACGAATAAAGAATAATGATAACAATGTTTTACTAAAAAGTCGATAGAAGAGGATATGGTAGGTTTATTGTGGATGTTAGGGTTGTTTTCACCTAAAGATAGAAACAACTAGGTTAGGGTTTTTTTTGGGTTTCTTTAATTAGCCTTAAGCTGTCGTCAAAGAGTGACATTAGGTCATCGGAAAGGGTGTTTCAAGCCGCCGTTGGACCAGTTGGAATCCTAGGTTAACTTTCTCCGAAAAGCACTCTAAGTCTCAAAAGTGTTGTATGATTGAATGTGTTTTAACAAAGGAATTACATATGCTTATATAGTAAACGACTTTAGACCTAATATTCCTAAGTCGGATATACTTCCTATATTTCCTTCGATATTCCCTCCGATATTCTCTCCAATATTTTCTCTTATCTTATGACGACTTCCTTTATCCGCAAGGATTAGGGCAAACCAGCTTAAAGGTATTTTGGGCTTAAGAGAGATGAAATCCATCTCCAACAATAAACCCCCCACCAGTTCGAATTCTTACAAGATGTAAAAATTTAAATTATAAGATGGAAGGTGGTCCAAAATACTGAAAGTCGAAGTGCCAATTTTCCTATGGTTTTGCATGTCTGCCACGTAGCCCAATCGTTATCCTTTTAATCTATGAATGAGAACTTCTTCATTTTCGCATCCACCAGTTATTTAAAGGTAAACGCTCTCTCCCTTCTTGCTTTCTATCTTTGTTTTTTGTGCTCCATTTCTTTCTTCCTGGCGAATCCTTGCCGCATATCAGTACATTTGATTTCTCCGATTTGAAAAATGAGTCTTCAAAAGTGTTCATCCAGCGGTTTGGCAAAAAGAAGACATCAAACCGTCAAAAGAGAGAGTGATGACTTAAGGTCTGGTAGTGCGGAATTCGTCAATCACGTAGAGTGCATCTTCGATAAAGAAAGAAGAGGCGACCAAGTCGCTCAAACTAGACAAGGCGGCGTGGTTGAAATGGCCTCGGACGAGCAAGTTGCTCAACAATCGGGTGGCTGCTTGAGCGCAGATTTAAGTATCGAGCAAGTCGCTTGAAAATTGGATGATGGCTTGGGCACAGATCAGGATATGGAGTAAGTCGATCAGCATATGGGTGACGACTTTGGCGCGGAGTTGGGAAACGATAAAGTCGCCCTGACAAGTGATGGCGAATTCAGGACGGATCAAGGAAACAGTCAAATCGCTCAATCAAATGACGGTGACTTCGATATGGATCCAAAATGCACCCAAGTTGCTCAAAGGAATGCTGGCGACTTCCGTACAAATCTGGGATATGACCAAGTCGGTCACATGGAAGTTGGCGATTCGGACAGAGACGCACAAACCGCTCAATCAGATCATGACAGATTTCACAGGCCTAGAGGACAGGCAAGTCGCGCATAGAGTGGATATCGGTTTGGGTGTAGATTCTGGCGACTTGGCAAAGGATCAAGGTGAAGATCATGAAGCCGTCAAAAGAAATTCTGGCAACTTCGCAAAGGATCAAGATGAGGATCATGAATACTACGACACTTAGTTCTCGGCTTGATGAAAAATGTCTACGACGCACGATGCTCATCTTAAGTGTAGGAAAAGATGCAATCGAAGTTGGTGTATTGGGTATTGCGAGACTAGAAAATTCTTTGTCTCTTCTATAATCGTTTAAATATGAAACAATCGAAGTTATACAACTGTGTAAGTTACAAGGCACGATGCTTGTTTAAGATGATTGTTCATACTGCGAGACTTAGTGCTCGGTTTTGTGTGAGTCGCGATGCTCGGCTTCCTTAGTCCTTAACTTGGATTTTGGCCCTCGTGTAGGCATGGCTTTGGTCGCCATGACACCCTAAGGGAGCGCGTAGGTTCAACGTGATTGGCCAGATCACGGAGCTCGATTTTGTGACGAGTGAGTGCATCGATCGTGATTTTTGAAGAGGTGGTGAAGTCGATCGACGATCCAGTCTCATGTTTTAATGACGACCATGCGGTTTTGAAGGACGCATGTCGCCGTATGCTTGAAGTGTGGATAAGTCAATATATTGTAAAGTGATCACAACATCGTTGAGGGATGACTATGACGTCATCGTATACAATCTTTGATGACTGTAGAACGTGTTATAGCATGACGACTTTCGATTTTAAGAAAGCATATTGCTAACGGTTCACTTTTAAGATAGATATAGTGATGATTATTTCGACTTAGTGTGAAGACGAACATATGAACTTAAAAGAATGTATAAATGGGTATAAGAAACTTATTTCGATCGGTTAATAACACTGATGAGAATGAGAAGTTGGTGTGGTCGGCCTGATGAGAATGATGACCATAGGGTAAATCGTTCTTGAGCTATTGATATGACAACCTTTTAGGCTGATAATGAGCATAAACGTTAAATTTAACAAACAGTCATGCCTTTTGTTTTACGCATAAATTTTCGCTAGAGTAGTTACCGAAAATAACAAAAAGTATGAATAGAAAACTTATCTTTGTATCCTTATGACCGTGTTTAAGATGATAAAATGACGACCTTATGGAGAGTTGATATGAGAATGAGATTTGTTCTTATTCTCAGGTTGCGCACGACTCACGAGCTGAACAGAGCATTGGGAGCTCGTCCATGAAGTAACTTGTTCGGAGCTCCGAAGTAAGATCCCTTTTTCTTAAGGTTGCCTTGAAAATTCTGTTTCTTGTTAGAGATGGGAGTTTGTCCGTTTTGACTTGAACCTAAGCTTTGATAGCTCATGTATGGTCTTGGGAGTTTGTTCTCTGAAGTGTGAACTCAACTCATTCACACCTGCCCACCTGTTCTTCGGTTACTCGGCGAATTTAGAGAGCTATATATGGGAGCTCATTCTTGGAGCTCGTCACAGGGGGGTGATTGAGAGATTCTCTTGAGCTTTAATAAAACTTGATGTTCTCGTGTTGCCTTTGCCGAGCTGAATAATCCGGGATAGACGAGCCTGGGCTGGAGATGAGATGAAAAGCTTTTTACGACCTCCGTGAATTGATGAGCAGAGTATGAGAGTCCTGAGACGAGGTGCAACATTTAGAGCTCGTTTGGAGGTGAGCTCGTCTTTTTTTTTTTTTTTTTTTTTTTTTTTTTTTTTTTTNAGCTGAGGTCGTTCCTCTTCCCGAGTTTGTTTGATAATAGGGGGTGAAATCGTTTTCAGGTTTTCAAATAGACATTTCCCTGGTGTTGGCAGCTTGAAGAAAGAAGTTTCCTTGGTGGAAAACTTGACTCCCTTAACTCGCGACTGGAGCATAGTTGTGGTTTCGTCCTTGAAAATGAGGAGTTATGGACGGTCTGCAGCCAGTTCTTAGCAACTCTCCAGACGTAATTGGTGTTGTATCTTTTGATGTGGTCGAAGATATATTTACGTCAGGGTGGACTGTGATGGAAGAAAAAGTCTTGAGTGGGCTTCTCTTTGTTTGGTGGAGCTTGAATGCTGTTTCTTAATAAGGACGAGATTGTGGAGCTGAGTTTTTGATCCACGATACGGTTAGTGAGAAATGACAGAGGTATCTGTGGCTGAGATGAGGATCTTGGATGGAAGCCATTGGTGGGTGTAGCTTTTCTGTCAAGAAGAAGAAGTCGTGAACCTTTGGTCTGAGAAGCTTGATAGAGGTCGGAGACTATGATTTGACTTAGGGACGAGCTAGATATGTGAATGATCGGAATGCTTGGCTCGTTGTTGATAGCTGTGACGTTTTCTTGAAGGTGATAGTAGGTCGTTGGCTTGTGGCGCTCGTCTCGAAGAAGAAGTGAGAGTAAGAGCTATCGTGGACGCTCGTTTTATTTTATTTTTTTAAAAATAATATCATAATTCACTCTTGACTTGGGCAAAGGAGTGTAGTCTTTGCAGAGACACTGCTATCATGTGATTCTCTGGTTTTTTATGTTGTTGATTTTTTTTTTTTTTTTTTTTTTTTTTTTTTTTCTCTTCATTCATCATTTTTTTTGTAGGAAGATAGCGACGTTAATGTTTGGGCGATTTGTGCGCTGTCAAGACAAGGAGGTTGAGCTTGAGCGGAATCTCTGAGCTGATTGAGATATTGCTGAGATAGGCATATGAGCTGTTGATTTGTTGACCGGTCGGAAGGTCGATGAACTCTACTTGTTTCAATTGTCTGCACTGAGTCAGAGTGCTAGGAAGAACACCGTCGTCGGTTCTGGGTGCATGTGACGTCACCGTAGCCGATGATCAAAGGGGACGAGGACAACACTCGCTTAGACACGAAGAGATAGCGACTATGAGATGGACGCAAGGAGTGATACGAGAAATGACTTTGAGGACGATCAGAGGGACGACATGAGAGATGATCCAAGGGGCGACTTGGAGGAAAGTCGGGATAACAATCCCGAAGTCGGTCAAAGAGGTTAAGACGACTTCTAGGAGTATCCAAGGGGCGACTTGGAGTAAACTTGGGATGATAATCCCAAAGTCGGTCAAAGAGGTTCAGACGACTTGGAGGAGTATTGAAATCTTGTTTAAAATTAGAGTTTACGACCTCAAGAGCTTGCGAGCTCGTCCCCTTGTGAGCTGATGAGCTTGTTCTTGGTTTGTTGGGCAAATTGAAACCAACTGGGAATTCGTTTAAGCGTTCTCTAACGGAGTTGAGGACTTGATTATGGGCTGATGAACGGAATAGCTGAAGCGGCAAGTTCGTTTCTGAACTATAATAGAGCTTGCGAGCATGGTTGTGATCTGGAAAGTATCTGAGTTGGGGCCACGACGACTTGTCGGATAGAAGCTAGTCGCTTCTCACTTTGTTCAGCTCATGAGTCGTGAGTTGGGGCCTTCCGAATTTTTTTTTTTTTTGGTACGAGTTGCTTGTCTGTAAAACAAGAATTTTCTTATGACGAGCATCGATCACGGATCAATATAAAACAATTTATAACTCATGCCAAAAAATCAAATCTTTATGTGAAGCAATAAGACTTTTTTTTTTTTTTGTGCACAATCTTTCTTTCATTCAACTTAACCAAAAGTGTTACAATGAAAGAGAAAGTTAATACAATCATACGGCTTAAACAAAGAAGATAATACAGCTAGATAGATGATAATAGCAAACGTTATACAAAAGCATCCTGCATTGTAGAGAAGTCCTCGAATCTCAGCAAATTGAAGCTTATGTAGTAGAACGATGCTAAGGGAAATGGAGAGTAACAATAGTAAACTCATTACCATGATTGTTTCTGCAACTAGTGCTTTGTAAACAATCCCAAATTTGGCTACACTAAAAAGTGTTGAGCCTTTAAGAGATACAGAGAGCGAATCATCTGTAAAAAACGCTTTCCATTCACAAACAGATTGTATATCATACCATCGACACACTAATCGTGGAGTAAAGGAAAGTGGAAAGGGTCTCCAGAATGCAGCAAACATCGGATAAAGTGATGATTAATTTTAACAAATAAGAATTTTTTAATTAAAAGCAGCCGATTATGATGATGCTGCAAGCCGCGGCATGTGTGAGTTTGATTTTAAAGCTATAATATATTAAATACTTATCTCTAGTCAGAAGGTCGAGACGACTTCGGTGTTTGCTCGGCTCATCCATCTTGATTGATCGAAAACTCTTTTATCGGTTGAAGGCAGTATAAAAAAAGTTTCGGTGTTTGCTCGGCTCATCCATCTTGATTGATCGACAACTCTTTTATCGGTTGAAGGCAGTATAAAAAAAGTTTCTAGAAAGCCCCCTCCTTCTAGCGCAAATTGTGGATGTTTCTTTAATTAGCCTCAAGCTGTCGTCAAAGAGTGAGATTAGGTCATCGGAAAGGGTGTTTCAAGCCGCCGTTGGACCACTTGGAATCCTAGGTTAACTCTCTCCGAAAAGCTCTCTAAGTGTCAAAAGTGTTGTATTATTGAATGTGTTTTAACAAAGGAATTACATATGCTTATATAGTAAACGACTTTAGACCTAATATTCCTAAGTCGGATATACTTCCTATATTTCCTCCGATATTCCCTCCGATATTCTCTCCAATATTTCCTCTTATCTTATGACGACTTCCTTTATCCGTAAGGATTAGGACAAACAAACTTAAAGGTATTTTGGGCCTAAGAGGGATGAAATCCATCTCCAACACTTATAACCTCCCCTCTTTTTCCTTGATTTCAAGAGCTCAAAGATGACATGATATCTCTATATGCTGCAACTTATACATTTTCCCATAATATAAACCAGCATACAGTTATAAACATATGATTTATAAGCAACGCTCCTGTCTTTTGTGGTGGACAAATGAGGTCTCCATAAAAAATAACTGTGTAAAACGGTTGGAAAGGACATTGAGTCATGCATCCTTGTTAGGGTTGATCATCTTTTGTAGTCGTAAACCATGTGTATCTGTAATAAATAGAAAGCTATAAATTAGACAATGAACTTTACCTTTCAATTTGAAAAATAAGCTGCTTTCACTTGTAAGGGAAGTTAAAAGAAAGGTCTTATGAAAGAGACTTTCTCTTGTTTAAAATTTAAAACCTATCATAAATAACAGATACAAAGTACAAATAAATACAAACAAAACTAGATGAAAGTAAGAAAACAATGAAGTTGCAGGAAAAATAGATTATGAATTTATTTGGGAAGAACAAAATAATAAAACCTCACGTACGTTTGGGAAGAAAAATTTCAACTTTAAACCCATATGTAAAACATATATATTTATGAATTTCCAGTTTTATCTTTATCTTTACACCAGCTGTGAAATAATTTAATGTGCTTTATTAGCAACTATCTAGCCAAAAAGAAAAATCAACAAATGAAAAAAATGGGTTATAAAGTCCCTTATTGACTTACATTTAGCAATTTCATCTTTTCTTCAATATACTAGATGAAGCAGAGTTAAAGAACTATATGAAAAATTCAAACCAGCAAAAAGACAGAAAAAAAAAAAGTAAAAATGAACTATTAATATTAGGTTTATCAGACTCTCAGTCAAACTAATGTAAACGTAGAGATCAATGATACTAACCATTTTCCTCTTTATAAGTTCTGATTCCCAATCAGGAAGCTCCTTCTGTTTCTTCCACGAGTCCTACACCAATTTATATATTAGACTTCAGAAAGAAAACTAAAGTGAGAATGTGCATGAGTATTACAATGCTAATGTTCCTACATCCACCATATCCAATGGAATATCCTGTGTAGCATCAAGGCTACTTTCCAAACAGCCCAAACCCAAATGGTGTAGATGCCACATAAATCCTAACAGTTTTTTCTGCAATTTTTATACATATTTAAGAGACCGCACAATCAGAGCATGCGAGAAACTTCAACATAGAAGCTGATATAGCTAAAAGACCTGTAAGTTATGCTCCTAATTTACCTTAACCTAAATAAGCTTATGAGTATAAATCCAAATGGAAAATAAAATCCATCAAGTCAAAACCTTTTGTTAATCCATAAACACCTTGCTAGGATGTTTGAAGAAAGGAAGAATGTTCACATTTTCCTGAATACTGCAAAAAAATCTAAAAGAAAAAAACAGATTAATCAGAACCACATAATCAGAGAAACTGATTTAGAGATGTTGAGACTTCTTTTATCTGTCAACATTACAACTCAAGATCATTCTTCTTCTGTTAATCTCAAAAAGATGATCTGATACTTCTTGGGTTTCCAAACTACCTAACTTCCCTGAATGTTGAGTATGATCTGTCAGATAACAAATACCTACCATTAGTGTTTTGTGGGCGCTTTTTTCACCTTGTTGTTCTTGTATGAAGAAGTTAGGACCTCAAAGAAGTTTCTAGAATCTTACAGCTACATCTCTGTTATCCAGGATATCGGCGGTGAGAAATTCCATTTGGACCTTCAACAGGATGGCTCTTTGGAGATGGAGGCTCCAACTGTTATTTTTCAAAGTAGACAAGTAGAGCATAGACATGAACTTTAGGTCACTCGGTACCACGTTCTAATTGATAACAGGTTGCCTCTTGTATTTTCATAGAAAAAGCCACATATTCTAAAGAGAAGATTTAGAAAGATCAATGACCTGATGCAAAAGCCAGCCGACAATGCATGGAAACTCCACAATACAGATATAGCAGTCAATCCATCTTCACGTATGCATTGTATATATTTGATTTTACGAAGCTAAGATCTCCCTCTAGAGTAAATCACAACAATTAAGTAACAGAAAGTTATATAATTTATAAGTAAAGAGAAGCAACGATCTGGCAACGAATTTGGATCATACCTATATGATGATGCATTAACGTCTTGCAATGCACAAACTCAATAATATGTACTTGTCATATGACGATTATGCATCTAACTTAATCAGATCCAGGCATATCACTCGTTGTCTTCGCTGGTCCAACAGAGATTTTCAAATTGAGTATCCAATCATCTTCCGACTGAATATCTATCTCCAACGTCGTCCTGCTGCTCGTGCAGTCATTCCTGCAAAATCAAATCGTACATATTCATCGTTTTAAAGAGGTGATGTTCTTATTTTTGATGGAAAGATAAAGATTAAAATGGAGGTTTGGTGAGATTATAAGGAGAAAGGAGAGCAAAAAGTTTTTTGAAATTGTAGGAAAAATGTGAAGAAGCACAGTTTTTTAAAGAAGAAACGTTTTATTTTTCTTTTAATGGGTTTGATTTTAAAGTGGGCCGTCAATCCATTTTCAGTTTTTGGTTTTTTCTGGCAGAGGAGAGTGAAGTTAGATACATGTTGGAAATAGGAATTTGACGTTGATAACTTAGTAGGAGAGAAAATTGGATAATTATAAAATAGATTAATACAAAATATAAACATGATTGGTAATATTTTATGTTATAAATAAAAATTAAAGTTGTGAATAGTTTTTAATATCCAACTAATCATCTCCATAATATTTATGGTTAGTAAGTAAAGAATTGTATTTATAAACTGATGTATATTATCTCCATTTAATATCATATTTTTCGTGATTTTTCAATGTGATCATCTTTATTTTTTTCATTTTTTTTCACATAAACTAAATAATTAACAACAATGTATAATTATTATGGCTGTTTTAAGATAATATCAAATTATAAAATTTAGTTCAAATAATATGATAATATTTTGTGTAAATACTATAACTAATATATATGATTAAAGTTGAATGAAAGAAAACATATACATTTGTAATATTTTATTTCATTCATAAGATTGACAATTATTAGTAATTTAGAGGACTTGACAAAGGAGAACCATCTTGAAATTCAAAATTGAGATAACAGCAACATTCAATACCCGATAACCCCAGTGAACATACTCCTCTTTTGTAACCCATAAATATGCATTTTTTATGGCATCTGAGTTTGTAACACGGCTTCTCCACTCTGCATCTTATGTTGTGTTGTCCTTTTTTTATAAATAAGATAAATACAACAATAGTTAAATATATGTATAAGCTCAAAACACATTTTTGTGAGCTAAGTTTAACTCAAGTGTTTAACACATGTTTCATTTTCTAAGAGAATCACACATACAAAAAAAGAATAGATTTTTGTGTATGAAAATGTAAAATTGAATAAAATAAATATATTACCTGAAATCATGGGAAGACTGATAAAAGTAAACAACACCAACAATGATAATAAAATATATGATATTTTTTGGGTTGTCATTAGTTATGTTTCCAGAAGATGTAATTATGTTCAAAATATATATCCTATAATTCAAGAGGAAAAAACAAATAAAATGTAAGATTCAAAATCAATGTTAAAACTAAATAAAGAGCTATATGTTATATGATAGATTAGACTTTTTAGTATTTCTTACAAGATCTAAAGCTTTAACTTTTATACTTTTATTATTCTGATGCTTCGAGAGAACTGATTTTATGTATTGTTCTTATGTATATGTTTATATATAGATGTTACATAAATTATATACTATGTAATGAGTTTCCATAACATAAATTTAGATCGTGATTTGGTCAAAAAGTTTAATAATTTAGGGAAAAAGCTAATTTAGCACTATTTATTGTTTTATTACTAATATAGCATTAATTTTAATTTATTATTAATGAGTTTTTTATATCTGTTTTACCTTTTAATCATTTGTTAAAAAAAATCATATTTACAGAAATACCATTATTAAAATTTTGTGGCAGATTTGTCACAGACTTAATTAATTTTGATTGATTTAATAAGTTTGTGGCAGATTTATTTATTTTTGACAGATATATTAAAGTTTAACAGATTTATTTTCTTTTACCACAGATTTACATATTTTGTTACCACAATTTTACTTTCTGCATTATGACAGACTTATTTAATTGTAAATTAACAAAATTAAACCGATTAAACGAGAACAACATTATTTAATCAAACCAAACCAATAATCAAAGACCAAACCGAATTAAATAAAAAAATTAGTAACTAAATATCAAAACCAGCGTTAAACTAATTAAACCTAATAGAAAGAGCCGCACGTCTACATCTACATCGTCTTCTTCATTCTCACTTTTAGAACTTCTCTGTTTCATTAGTTTCTTACAAACAATTATGTCTCAGATAATAATCATTTGTGGTAAATGGATATTTCAGAAGGATAGATGGTTGTTTGGCGTTGATGAAAAACGAGGGAAGAAGTTGATTAAATCAACCCATGCTAGTTGTTTTGAGGATTTAGTTGAGAAGGTCATTGGAGAGTACAAAATTGATAAGAGTATTTCTAAGGTTGAATTGAGCTACATAAATTTAAACTGAAAATTTGGTCAAAGGGTTTGTAATTAATTATGTTTCCCTCTTGGATTGTCTTATATAGTACTGATCATTTTAATATTAGGAACAAAATTTTTGTCTTACACAGTTCTGATCATGTTAATATTAGAAAAAAATTTAGGACTTTCTTTACTTTTGTATTAAACTAGTTTTGTTCATTACTTTTGTCCATGCGCAGGGTGCACGCTCTTCCTCTTTTTATACTATAAATAATATTTGTGTCGAAGTTATGTTGATTGTGTCATTCCATGTTACGAGATAGTTAATAATTTGGTTTTTTTCTCAATTTCCATTTTTTTTATTGTTTAGCTACTCTTTAATTTTAAATTTGTTATATTATATGTTTTTTTTACTATTTTTTCTTATCTACAAATTTTTGTAACACTGCACTTTTTATGTAACTTTGTATGTTTCTTGTGTTTTATTTCTTTTCTTAGGGAGTAAATATTTTAAATATCAATTTTTTTTTGTTTTCAATGGATTTAGTTAATTTTTAGGTTTTTTAAATTAAAATTAAAAGCATTCTTATCGTTGGGGGCGTCTATTGGAGCTGTTGGGAATAGTGTTCCTGACTCCGTGTTACTCTCTTTTCTTCGGTTATCGTACTAGTCTTTCATATTTGGGAAAATTGCAAAAATAAACCTCAAATTTGAGTCAATTGCAAAAATAATCATCCCTCTCTCTCTCTTTTCTCCAACATTTGCCATTTTCTCCCATTTCCACTCTTATATTCTTAAAATATTAATAAAAATGTCATTACTTCAGATTTAATATAACTTTAGGCGAAAATTATAATTACATTGCTATCCTCATCTCCTTCACTTATTTACGATTGTGGCACCACCATCAATGTTTCAACTACCATTGCCAACTAAATATGAAACTCTAAATGCTTCAACCACTTGAATTTGTGATACTAAATCACATCCAATCCTCTCACAACTTCATCTTCTTTCATCTCCTCTCCTATTTCATCCCTAAAACTTCATATTTTTCATTCTAAACATTTTAAAAACTTTAATATTGTGATCTTTTATTCTTCGGTAGTACTTAAACACTGGCTGGGTTACTTCGATGGTGACTATAGACGACGTTCTGGTTGCTTTTACTTTAATTAGTTGGTACTGTTTATACTTTTTTTTTAATGATTTTGGTTTTTTTTTGTTGTGATTTTGGTGATCTTCATTATATTATTTTGTTTTTTTTTGTAAATGTACTCTTCTCCATATTTGGCTGTTGCTATTTTTTTTTAGGGATAACAAATCCCCCTAGAAATTTTGTTATATTTTTTAAATCAATTTATAATTTCACTAATTGTCTTGTCTCTTTTGCATTTTTTTTAATGTCTTTTTCTATAGTTTGGTACTCATTTTTAACTTTGTATATTTTGGTCTTCCTTTATTCCCCCCCCCCCTATTTTTTTTTGTCTCCAATCATGATATTTTTCTCTTTTAAATTTATGATTCATTCAGTATATTTGATTATATTGAAAGTTATATATTTATGATTTTATTAATATTTTATAGGAATATAGTTTTGAAGTGGTAATAATAATTTTTCTGATTTTAGAATAAGATATAGTTAAATAATTTTCATCACATGCTAATGCTAATGTTCTTTAGAAGCTTAATTTATTTTTGTTATAGAAGTGATGCTTTAAAAAAAATTATATTAAAAAAATTCCTTTATTGAATTTTATTCCAATTTACAAGACCAAAAAAAAAAGCCTTATAATCTTGTAAAATTTACAAAACCAACGAGTAAAGAATAACGATAACAATGTCTTACTAAAAAGTGGACAGAAGAGGACATAGTAGGCTTATAACCTCCCCTCTTTTTTCTTGATTTCAAGAGCTCAAAGATGACATAATATCTCTATATGCTGCAACTTATACATTTTCCCATAATATAAACCAGCATATTATGAGAGTTCGGTTTGCTCATTTCGCTTCCCTTTCTATTTACGGCTTCCATCTCACAGTATATACGCCATACCCACCTTTAGTCCTCTTTCCTATTTCTTCCTCGAGCTTCTCTTTTTGCCAATTTTAATGATTACACACAGTTCCAGTCAAACACTTTATATCTGTTTTAATCAGAAAAGGTAGGTGGCCGGTTGCAAACAAATTAGGAAAATGCGCAAAGAAAGCATAAACAACAATCGTTTTCATGTTTCCTCAACACGCACTCACCCTCGTTAATCTCCTACGACTGGGCCGATTATTCCTCCTTCGAAGATGTTCATTGGATACATGGGAGACCCCCAAGATCCTAAAAAAAGCAACGCTCCTGTCTGTTTTGGTGGACAAATGAGGTCTCCATAAAAAATAACTGTGTAAAAAGGTTGGAAAGGACACTGAGTCATGCATCCTTGTTAGGGTTGATAATCTTTTGTAGTGTAAACCATGTGTATCTGTAATAAATAGAAAACTATAAATTAGAGAGTGAACTTTACCTTTCAATTTGAAAAATAAGCTGCTTTCACTTGTAAGGGAAGTTAAAAGAAAGGTCTTATGAAAGAGACTTTCTCTTCTTGTTTAAAATTTAAAACCTAACATTCATAAATAACAGATACAAAGTACAAATAAATACAAACAAAACTAGATGAAAGTAAGAAAACAATGAAGTTGCAGGAAAAATAGATTATGAATTTATTTGGGAAGAACAAAATAATAAAACCTCACTTACGTTTGGGAAAAACAATTTCAACTTTAAACCCATATGTAAAACATATATATTTATGAATTTCCAGTTTTTATCGTTTATCTTTACACCAGCTGTGACATAATTTAATGTGCTTTATTAGTAACTATCCAGCCAAAAAAAAAAATCAACAAATGAAAAAAATGGGTTATAAAGTCCCTTGTTGACTTACATTTAGCAATTCCATCTTTTCTTCAATATACTAGGTGAAGCAGAGTTAAAGAACTATATAAAAAATTCAAACCAGCAAAAAGACAAAAAAGAAAGAAAGTAAAAATGAACTATTAATATTAGGTTTATCAGACTCTCAGTCAAACTAATGTAAACGTCGAGATCAATGATACTAACCATTTTCCTCTTTATAAGTTCTGATTCCCAATCAGGAAGTTCCTTCTGTTTCTTCCAAGAGTCCTGCACTAATTTATATATTACACCAATTTATATATTAGATTTTAGAAAGAAAACTAAAGTGAGAATGTGCATGAGTGTTACAATGCTAATGTTCCTACATCCACCATATCCAATGGAAAATCCTGTGTAGCATCAAGGCTACTTTCCAAACAGCCCAAACCCAAATGGTGTAGATTCCACATAAATCCTAACAGCTGTTTTCTGCAATTTTTATACATATTTAAGAGACCGCATAATCAGAGCATGCGAGAAACTTCAACATAGAAACTGATATAGCTAAAAGACCTGTAAGTTATGCTCCTAATTTACCTTAACCTAAATAAGCTTATGAGTATAAATTCAAACGGAAAATAAAATCCATCAAGTCAAAACCTTTTGTTAATCCATAAACACCTTGCTAGGGTGTTTGAAGAAAGGAAGAATGTTAAACCCATTTTCTTGAGCACTGCAAAAAAATCTAAAAGAAAAAAACAGATTAATCAGACCCACATAATCAGAGAAACTGATTTAGATATGTTGAGACTTCTTTTATCTGTCAACATTACAACTCAAGATCATTCTTCTTCTGTTAATCTCAAAAAGATGATCTGATACTTCTTGGGTTTCCAAACTACCTAACTTCCCTGAATGTTGACTATGATCTGTCAGATAACAAATACATACCCTTAGTATTTTGTGGGCTTTTTTAACCTAGTTGTTCTTGTATGAAGAAGTTAGGACCTCAAAGAAGTTTCTAGAATTTTACAGCTGCATCTCTGTTATCCAGGATATCGGCGGTGAGAAATTCCATTTGGACCTTCA
>OVBI01002923.1:0-15791 GCA_900406495.1 Sisymbrium altissimum
CATATGTTAAATTATAAAAATTTATAGATATTAAAAATTTAAAATTTAATGCTTAATTTTTAAATAATAATTAATTCTGCGCAAAAGCGCAGATACTATCCTAGTATTTTTAAAAGCAGAAAGAGAATTGTTTTACGATCTTTGCAATCTTTTTTTTTTTTTTTTGATTTTTTTAANTTTTTTGATCTTTGTAATCTTATAAGATCAGGATTATCAAAAAAAAAAATATATATACAAGTACGAGATCATGGCTGGAAACTTCGTGAATGCATCCCTTATATTTTATTTATAAATATAAATGATACGTACCATCGCCGATTCGCCGATAAGAAATTTGTCCACGAGGAACATATTATATGTCCGTAATCTAGATTATGTTCTCTTCTTCATTTCTTTTATTTTATTTTATTGCAGAAAAGCAATAGTTTGGTTGGCATGCCATGAGTTCCAAGTTACAAATATAATATGCATCTCCAAGTCATAGACTACGGTTCGGTGTCACAAACATTGACCTGTTCACACGGTTCCTCTAATTAGTTCAGATTTCAGACAAGGTGTAATAATTTGAATGGATATGTAACATTATAAACATTCATAATCAACGAAGAATTATTTGACTAATAGGCTTATTACCAAAGTGGTCCAACCAAAAAACATTATTAAAGAAAGAAAAAAGAGAGAGATAGACTCTATTATTAGTTGAGACTATACATCGTCTTCTCGAAGTATCTACCGATTAGATTCAAAGGTATCATTGAGAGATGTGAGGATCGTCCAAGGAAGACGCCAGGTCGAATAATTTGCTTATTTTTGTTGAGAATTAGAAGAGTATGTGCGTACGTTATGTAGAAGTAGTTAAATTTAAAACCTATAAAATGTAACTAACCTAGAGTTAAACGAGCAAACACAAACTAACATAGAGTGATAGAGACAGTCCATGCCCATGTGTATATGCATGTGGTCGGATTTTTTCTTTTTAATCTAATCTGTCTTATGGTGAAACAAAAGAGTAGGGAAAAAAATGGATGATATGTGTTTTTCTTGGTTCATGACCAATATTCGAGAAGTTTCAAACTAAATGGGGAGCTTGAGACCAATATCAAATTAATACCCCATCTAACAGATCATGTCTCATGATTAGTGATTTGTTTTATAAATAAATACGTAACTCGAAATTACACCGTTTTCATAACATAAGATAAAAGTTACGCATATTTGTTTTTTTTTTTATTCCGTTGACAAAGAGTTTTGTCGCGTCTTTAGTAAGTAATAAAAAATCTCACAAACTCCCAGTCTCCCATGCCGCTTCTCCTATTAGCCAAAAAAGCTACACGTGGCTTTCTACTTGTGGAATATCCAACTCACGCGCTCTTACACGCGTGAGAGAAGTACACATCCCCAATTACGGTGAAAATGAAATGACGACAACTCACACTCACGGTCAAACAAATTCTCCTGTCTGGAAAACTAAAAATAATTTATCTTGTCTGAAAATTAACCAAAACGTAATCATTTAACACGTCTCAGTTCCTCTAGCACGAGGTCCACGAGCAAACTGCAAACGCTTCACGTTAGTGTTATTTATCACATCGCTCTCTCTCTCTCTCTCCAGACTACAAAAATCCAAACTCAGAGAAAAAAAAAAGAAGTAAAATAAATATAAATAAAAATGTTTGTAGCGTCTCCTGTGAAAACCAACTTCTATGGCGCCGGTCTAGTGAGATCTCCGGCGTTTCCCGTACTTCCACGGCGTCGACAACACCGAGTTCCACTTTCCAGACAGGTTCGAGCTGTGATATCCCGGGAAGAGAAGGCAGTGGATCAAGAAGATGGAAGAAGTATAAACAATTCACTCGTAAGTAGCTCTCCTGCGTTTCCATGGCAGAGATCTAAGTATACGGGAACAAAAACGGTTTTAGCGGTTGTGAAGATCAGGAGGAAGATGAGAGAGAAGCTAACGGAGAGGCTCGAGCATCAGTTAGAGCTTCTAATGAAAGCGATCGGTCAAGGGATGCTTATTCAGCTTGTTAGTGAAGAAATCGATCCTGGTTTGTTTCCTCTTATACTTCTTTTTGTTTTTTTTACGAAATTTGTTTTTGAAAATTCGATTTGCTTTTTTCTGCTTTTTAATGCCATAATATCAGTTTATCACTTTTTGGCTAGACAACAAAGCCAAACACTTAGATTGAGTTACAAACAGTTTGTTCGTTTCTGCGTTTCTTCGGATACTTTTTTGTTGGCTTGCTCTCTTGAATTTTCTGCCTTCTTTGGATTTATCATAGACTTAGCTTTTGATTGTTGTAAGCTTTTTCGTTTCTTTATTTTTTTTTTGGATCGCGTTTTTTGGTGCTAAACCCAAGATGACAGCTATTTACTCGTGCATAATTAATGATATTTTCCATGGTTATTAGATTTGATTAGTGGCTGTCATGACAGTTCTGAAAGTAGTTGGTCATTCTAATGATCACTATTTTGCAAAACCGAATCTTTCATCTTCCTGGCTAGATCTGAGATTTTTTTTTTTTTTTCGTACTAGTATTTTCTTAGATTGCTTTATGTATTTCTGTGCCAGCTCGTCGAAGTTATCAATCCGATTTTTCCTTCTATTATTCTCCGTAATTCTACTATAGTTGTACTTGTATAATTTAATAAGTTAAAATGTGTGGGGTTTAGTATATGAAGTCTATAATAATTAGTGAGAGTCTTAAATAATTTAGAAAAAAAAAGAGACTTGACTTTTCATGCCTTTCCTTTTTTGTTTTTTTATTGGGTTCGTAAGTCCATCCATGTCTCCCTTAATTGCAGTTAAAAAAAAGGGATCTCAGTATTTTACCAACACATGCTTATTTTCTATTCTAATTATGGGTGGTGACAGTGACAAAATGTTTCATTATTATGTATTACAGAAACTGGTTCAGGCAGGAGGAGTTTAGAAGCTCCCGTCCTCGGACTCCCCAAGGCTCGGAATGATCCTAGGTACCTCGAATTCACAGCCAACTTCACTGTCCCTATTGACTTTGGTAAACCAGGTGCCATTCTTGTCACCAACCTCCTTTCCACGGAGATTTGCTTGTCGGAGATTATCATCCGTGATGGCAGTGACACCGTTCTCTTCCCTGGAAACACTTGGATCCACTCCAGGAATGATAACCCTGAAGGCAGGATTATCTTCAGTAGTCAAGTGAGACTTTTGCTTCTCTTCTTCTTCTCTTTTTTCTTAAAACATGTTTATGCTAACCATTCATCATCATGTTGTTTTATTAGCCATGCTTACCTTCCCATACTCCGGCTGGGATCAAAGAACTACGAGAAAAAGACTTGAGGAGCGTTCGTGGTAACGGGAAAGGCGAGAGAAAGCCTCACGAGAGGATTTATGATTACGATGTTTACAATGATTTGGGGGATCCTCGTAAGAAAGATCGAGTTAGGCCTGTTCTTGGTGTCCCAGAGAGGCCGTATCCAAGACGCTGCAGGTCTGGCCGGCCTCTCGTCTCAAGAGGTGATTGATCTCTCTTCTCTCTCACTCACTTTACATTTTTAAGTATAAGACATTTTTTTTTTGGTTCTTGACTTGGTGGAAATCATTCAGATCCACCGTGTGAGAGCAGAGGAAAAGAGAAGGATGAGTTTTATGTTCCGAGAGACGAAGTCTTCGAGGAAATCAAGAGAGACACTTTTACAGCTGGGAGATTTAAGGCTCTCTTTCACAATCTTGTGCCATCTATCGCAGCTGCATTGTCAAACTTAGACATTCCCTTTACGTGCTTCTCGGATATCGACAGATTATACAAATATGACATTGTCTTGAGACCTACGGAGCCAAAAGACACAGGCCTTGGCGGTTTTTTTGGCGGTTTCGTGGAAGGGATCCTCAACGTTGGAGAAACACTGCTTAAATATGACACTCCGGCTGTTATAAAATGTAATTTTTTTGTCATTCTTGAAATTGTCGCATTCAGTACCATCATTCTTGAAATATATACTTTTTTTGTCAAGATCTCGAAATATATACATATCATGTATTTTCTGGTTTGGTTGTTCAGGGGACAGATTTGCGTGGCTGCGAGACAATGAATTTGGACGCCAAGCTCTCGCTGGTGTCAATCCTGTGAACATTGAGATTCTGAAGGTATGCTTCATTTTACCATTTCTAAATCAAGAATGTTCTGCGTGAGTTTCTGAAACTTTTTGTATGTTTTGACAGGAGCTGCCAATTCGAAGCAAGCTTGACCCGGATCTATATGGATCTCCAGAATCTGCTCTGACAGAAGAAGTGATTGCTCGAGAAGTTTTACACTACGGAATGACTTTGGAACAGGTTTGGTAGTGTTACAACAAGTATACTATGGAATATTTTCTTCTTGTTGGTCGCGAGACTAAAAGGTTTAGTGTATTGGGTGAATGCAGGCGTTTGAGGAGAAGAGATTGTTTCTCCTGGATTACCATGACATGCTCCTGCCGTTTGTAGACAAGATAAACTCCATCAAAGAGGATCCAAGAAAGACATATGCTTCCAGAACAATTTTCTTTTATTCAAAGGCTGGTGCTCTGAGGCCGTTGGCCATAGAGCTCTCTTTGCCTCCCACACCCGAAAACGAGAACAAGTTTGTTTATGCTCACGGGCATGATGCTACTACTCACTGGATTTGGAAACTAGCCAAAGCTCATGTCTGCTCCAATGATGCTGGTGTTCATCAACTTGTGAACCACTGGTAATTTCAGTTACTTGAACTTTGTCCAGCTTCATTAGTACTACTTTATTGATGTATTAAAGAGTCCTATTTCTGTTCTTTTGCAATTCTCAGGCTAAGGACTCATGCTTGCATGGAGCCTTATATCATTGCTACCAACAGACAATTGAGTACAATGCATCCGATTTACAAGCTCCTTCACCCGCATATGCGCTACACGCTAGAAATCAATGCGCGTGCACGTAAGAGCCTAATCAATGGAGGAGGAATCATTGAAAGTTGCTTTACTCCAGGAAAATACGCGATGGAACTAAGCTCTGCTGCATACAAGAGTATGTGGCGGTTTGACATGGAAGGACTTCCTGCTGATCTTGTTCGAAGGTAAATAAAAACCAATTTTATTTGGTTATATGTCTCTCTCTTTCTTTCTCTAATGCGGTCTGGCATCATTTACAGAGGAATGGCAGAGGAGGATCCTTCGGCTGAATGTGGCGTGAGGCTTGTGATCGAAGATTATCCATATGCAGCAGATGGTCTTCTGATCTGGAAAGCCATCAAGAACCTAGTTGAATCCTATGTGAATCATTTCTATTCTGATCCCAAATCCATTACCTCTGACTTTGAGCTCCAAGCTTGGTGGGATGAGATCAAGAACAAAGGTCACTACGACAAGAAAGATGAGCCCTGGTGGCCTAAACTCAACACAACACAAGACTTGTCCGAAATCCTAACCAACATGATATGGATCGCATCGGGACAACACGCAGCCATTAACTTCGGGCAGTACCCGTTCGGAGGGTATGTCCCGAACCGACCTACGCTGTTGAGGAAACTTATACCACACGAAAATGACCCGGACTACGAAATGTTCATGAGAAACCCTCAATACAGCTTCCTAGGCTCTTTACCGACACAACTCCAAGCAACGAAAGTGATGGCAGTTCAAGAGACGCTCTCGACGCATTCTGCTGACGAAGAGTACTTGATCGACCTGAAAGATAAACAGAGACGTTGGTTTCAAGATGAGGAAGTGGTTAAGTATTTTAACAAGTTCTCCCAGGAACTTGAGGAGATAGAGAAGAAGATCAACCAGAGGAACAGAGATAAGAAACTAAAGAACAGAACAGGTGCTGGAATGCCTCCGTACGAACTACTTCTACCTACTTCAGCACATGGAGTCACTGGCCGTGGTATTCCCAACAGCATTTCCATCTAGTGTATGTGATTATTATGTCGTATGGGTTTTTGTTTGGTGGTAGAGTCTGTAAAATGATCTTATACGAGGATTATTACTTCTTTTTTCAATGTACTGTATCATGATAATAATGCAAGAAGGTTCAATAAACTCACACTCAGTCCTACTATGAATCTAGAGTTAGGGTTAGTCTTGAGAACTGTGAAACTAAAGCTAGGGTTGGTCTTGAGAACCATCGTTAGCATTTTCCTAATGAAGAACAAAAAAACAACTGCATCATTACAAAAAGGAGTATTTTTAAACAAAACTTAGTTCTAATTAGAGAAAGGGTGACTTCTTTGCTGTACAAACTCTATCCTTATATCGTAATATCATCCTTCTAAAGTTTTAGACTGACCGTAACTAAAGCTAGATTTATTACTATAAAAAAAGGGACAATGAATTTGTGGTGACTACTTTTATCTACAAGGATATTTCTACAAGGAAATAGCTACATCTGATAACGAAAAAAAAAAACGTTTTTTCCATGGCAAATATCGTTATCATAGTAGCTATTTTATTAGGGAGACTGAAAACCAAATTGCAATTAAATACATCAGTCTACAGAAACACTATGCATGTTTCTTGTCATCTTGTGCAATCTTTGTAATCGCAGTAACTTTTCACGATTGCTGTTCAACTATAATTCCAGCTATAATAATAAATATGAACATCTTACCTAACCCATATTTTTTTTTTTTGATAATGGTGCCTAACCCATATTTTAAATAGCATTATCGTAGCTCAAATCAATATCTGAACCAGTCAAAGTTTATATGGTGAATCATGTGATACTACTACCGGTGCACACCTATGAGATCTTTTACCTGCATCTAGATATGGGCTTCGTGTTCCTCGTATATACATGCCACACGCTATTTGAACAGATCGCCCAAATACTTTTTTTTTATAGTTCATTATATTATTTGTACGTATGACGTAAGAAAATATAATAATGATATGCTGAATAATTAAAGAGATGGGATCTGATTCTGAAAGGACTTAAACAACGCAAGATTTGCAGGCCTTTAACTTTATGATTACCCTCCTAAGTTCTAACAAATAAACAAAGAAAAACTGGAAATCAAACGTTTGTGATTAAAAAAAAAAAACATTCGAACCTAAGTATTATCTGCAAATCATACATAATTATTGTCATCATTAATAGGAGATTTTTTCATTTAACACCATTTTGAAGGGAAACTATCATATATTAACAAAAAAGAGATCATATACTACTTTGTATGTATGATGTTTCATGTTTAGTCAACCCAAATCAAACGTTGCCTGGCTGTATGACTGTATACTAGAATTATGAACTGAAAATGAGACACCGTCAGCAAAATATTATAAAGAAATGAAAATTTATCATGAGTATCAAAATATTAGGCTTCCCCACGTTCGAATTTCACAATCTCCCAAAATGAAGAATCAGGTGGTGTTGGTTTCACTCTATCACTTATTCCTCAACTACCATCGACCGTTGAAGCTTCAGCCTTAAACTTAAATCTAACGGCTAAAAACACACATATTAATTTTATAAAACTTCCCCCCTCCAAATCGCTAAATGCCAATAATCCCTCGATTCTTGGATTTGTTTATTTAATTTTCCCGTTCCCAAAATTTCAGATTAATCGGGGGAAACAAAAAAAAATGAATTACAACCGTCGATCTGAGAGAGAGATTCATCACGAGTCTTGATCGGTAAATGGCGATTTTAAATGAGATCGACGAAACCGCCACTAACGAGCTTCTCCCATGTTCAAATCCGTCGCGGTGGATTTCTTTAAACACATTCAGTCTCTGATGTCGTCGGTGAGCGGTCAACCACCACGACCGGCGGTCGCCGAAACGCCGTTGTTGCTCGACTCGAATCATCACGATCAAGAGCAACAACAACAACCTCCTCAGCCGGAGAGAGGAGGAGGAGGAGAAGGAGTGGTGGAGGAGGAAGAAGACGACCTCGGTCAAACGCTGGAACGGCTAGAGATGTTTCTGACGTTACTTGGGTTTAATCAGTCTTCGACAAGAAGCCTTGTCTTGTCTTGGATCGTGTTTTTAACCGTCGGTCTTGTGATTCCCGTGACAGTGTTGGAGTTAGGGCATTGTGAAGGGTGTGAGAGGTATCAGTACAAGAGCTTCGAGCTCAACATCGTTGTCTCTCAGGCTTGTTTGGCTGGTGTCTCTCTGCTTTGCGTTTCTCATAACTTGAGGAAACATGGGATTCGCAAGTTTCTGTTCGTTGATCAACTCAGTGGTCGTATGGGTCGTCTCAAGTCTCAGTATATTCACCAAATCTCGGTGATTCTTTCTCTCTTTTTCCGTTTCTTGATTGTGAAAGATCATTGCTTTTACTTCTTCTATGTGCAAATGTTACTTCTTTTTGCCATTTTGTTACGGAAAGTAAGCATTTTTGTTGAGTAAAGCTGACTTTTTTTTTTGTGGGTTTGTGGCAGAACTCTGTGAGACTGCTTGCTCTTTGGTCGTTGCCATGTTTTGGATTGAAAGCTGTGAGGGAGATTATACGGATGTTATATGTGCCTCATGACTACCCTTGGCTGTCTGTTTTGATTCTGTTGGCTATGATTTTGTCATGGACTTACTTAAGCACTATCTTTCTAGCTGCGAGTGCCATGTTTCATTTGGTTTGTAACTTGCAAGTCATTCACTTTGAAGATTATGCGAAGCTTTTAGATGGGGAGTCTGAAATCTCCTTTTTCATTGGCGAGCATACTCATTTGCGTCGTTACTTATCCAAGATAAGCCATAGGTTCCGCATATTTCTGCTTCTGCAGTTTTTGGTTGTTACAGCTAGCCAGTTTACTACACTCTTCCAGACCACTGCGTACAGTGGGCGTATTACGTACATAAACGGTGGTGATTTCGCTGTAAGCCAACCTCTGCTTCTTCCTTATCTCTGGTTAATGTTGTTAATTGGTGAGGTTAAGATTGGAATAATTACGTTCAGGTCTCGGCAGTGGTCCAAGTTGTTGGAATAATTTTATGTCTGCACGCCGCAACGAAAATATCTCACAGAGCTCAAGCAATTGCATCAGTTGCAAGTAAATGGCATGCGATGATGTCTTGCTCCACTACAGATTCAACTCAAATAAGGACTTCTCCTAGTGGAGTTCACTTGGAGGCCACCACGAATCCACCCATCTCCTTTCAGATTTCCCATTCAGAAAGTGATGTGGAATCAATGGATCACTACATGAGGATGCCTGCTTATAATAACAACCACTTCCCTTCGTACATGTCCATGTCCGCATACCACAAAAGACAAGCTTTTGGTGAGATGATTGTTTCGTCCTTTGTTCCTTTTCCATTGTTTCGGGCAAACCCATCATATGATAACTGATTATATTGTCGCACAGTGTTGTATTTGCAGATGAATCCAGGTGGGATAACTATATTCGGGTGGACAGTAGACAGGCATCTAATAAACACAATATTCTTCATCGAGCTCTCTCTCGTTACCTTTGTACTTGGGAAGACTGTAGTTTTCAGTTCTGAATGACCAAAAGAAAAAGGTTTGGTGTATTATGCACAGGTTTACTCTTTTGCCCTATAGTGAATTTTTGCAATTGATACGAGAAGAAACTGACACGGGCTTCTCTTAATTTGGTTACCTCTAGTGTGTATAAATAAGCTTTTTTGAGGAGGCTTAATTGTTTTTTTACACACAATGTGTATTCTTTTCTTTCATATGAAGGCGATTGGGAGATAATTTAGTAAAACCATAAACCCATAATTATGTAATCGTTCTATGTTTGAACTTTATTACATGGATGATTTCCAAATCAATTAAATTAACAAGGATCGGCACCACAGTGGTGGTCCAGATTTCGACCAATTATTCTATAAGAGCGATCGCACGAGTTCTTTCTGTAAACACTTGGCTGATATCGATTCTTGTCCAAAAAAAAGCATGGGCCAGGACGCTAATACATTAACAAAACACTCCAGCAAGTTGCATGTTAATTGATTGATACATGTCCAATGCAAATTCCGTGACTTTATGATATAGGTGTTTATCTTCTATTCTCTCGAGCATTAACTCTTTCAAAATGAGCCGGACCTTGACCCGCTTGCAGCATCATTTCTAGTGTCATGACATGTCTCCGGGTGAGAGTTACAGCTTGAATACTGCTATTCCCCGCTAAAATCATGGTAAAATGTCAAAATCTTCGAATGAATGTACACAAATGCAAGATAAAGCGGGCTGCCTGATTTGAAGAAAGTTTCCACAGGTCACTCGCAAAAACTCCCCAGCAAATGCTTCTTTAGAGGTCGAGACAAACAATGATAATGTAGTTTTACTAATGAAAGCCTAACAACGCGTTCTAAGCACTTTGCAGTCAACAACAAAAGCTCGGGTGTACAGTGAACCGAAAACAAAATAGGGCTAAAGCTTATTTCAGTGACCTTAGAATGGTTTATTAAGCGGTGTAAAAGTACCAAGGATTTACTTTATTTGCAGCCATGAGCTCCTAAGCAATTAAAGTAGAAAATGACTCTAAAGAACACTGTTTTCCCTACAGACCAAAGACTAATTCGACAGTTTCAGAGCAACCACCTGATTTCAAATTATGCTAAAACCCTACAAACATCAAGACTATATATTACCTTGCAGAGATTCATCGGCAACCATCTTTTTTCTTCAAAGACAAGACTGTCACCTCCACTTCAAGACCAGTGTTTCTTGCAATCACAATGTTAATATTATTTATAAAAAAGCACAGAGTTGATAAAGAGGATTGCAGCTGAAAAGAATAGGTTTTCTCCCTCACTACTGGTAAACAAGAAAAGGTCACTATTCAATAATACTGTGCTACATACATAAGTTTCAGTAGGGAATGAGTTTTTATTGTCATGTCACACCTTGCAGAACAAGCATTGTCAGAAAGCTGCAGCACTAACTGACCAGCCTAGCTTGTGAACACATTAAACCTGCAAGGAATCCAGCTGGCGATAGGAGGAGAATCATCTTCACAAATCACCATGGACCCTCGAAATGAGTAAAGAAAGTACAAATGATAGTCTGAGATACAATGTTCCAACCTCCGCTTAAGCAGCAGCCCTCGCCAAAATCTGGTAATTCCAAGGTACTTGAGAGCATCAGGGTTGGACACCAACTGCTATCTTCAATCGGTGAGCCACACTTCAGCCAAACAGACCACCAGAGCCAAGTTCGGCTTGTGTTAATTCCTTCCTACGTTGCTCTTCCAAAGGATCAGGGCTCTTTATCATCCTCCTCCCACGTCTTAGCACAGAAGGAAAAGGTTAGAGACAGAAATAAAGTCAAACAGTGAGCGTTTCAATTTAGGGAAATCTCCTCACCTGTCTTGGGCATGTTGAGCAGGGAAAGTAGGCATGAAATCTTTGGATTTTGGCAGAGGGACTTCACGGAACCATTCATGATTAAGGGCAGCATCAACAGTTATTCTCTGTAAAAGAAGCCCCACAGATTCAAAAGTCAAGAAACAATCAAGGTGCATACTGGATGAGCATACATGCAATTTATATCATATCTATTCTAATACCCTCTCAGGATCGTATGTCAGGAGTCTGTTCAGCAAGTCAAACCCAGCGTCGGACAGAACGGGTGCACCAGTAAATGAAGTGGCTGGAAACTTCTTACGTAATAGGTTATACCTGAAATAACAGCAGTGGTAAGAAAAACGACATAACAGAAAACCCGGGAAAAAAAATCGCAAATGGGCCAGTATCACCTAGAGCTAGAAAGCCTGGGAACAATATTAGACAGTTTCAGCAAATTTACACTAAGGTCATGCTTGCATAACAGCTGAATATTACAACACTTACTGATGCTTGACAAAGTTGACCTTGACTCCAGGCAGTTTGGAGAATCCAGGCCAAATTGATTCATTGGGAGTACCCAGGATTCTGAAAATCTGTAAATTTAAAGAAGCAGTAATTTATAAGCTAAATTTGCCCGGATGGCTGGAGATCCAAGTCAAAACCTATGTTTGAAATACCTTGTCAAGTTGATCAAACTCAGTTTTACCATTGAATAATGGCGCCTTCGATAATAGTTCTGCCATGATACAACCAAGGGACCACATGTCAATGGCTGTAGAATATTGTTTTGCTCCCAAGAGAAGTTCAGGTGCCCTGGGAAAACAAATGCAGTCATTGGGCTTGGTCCGGGAGGAAGTGATTATTGCTAAAAAAGAAGGGAGAGTCAATACAAGGAACAAAACAAGTAAAGAAAGTTGAAGACCAGATATTATCTAATGTGCCGGGATCTTAATGGGGGCCATTCTAATTGATGTCCAAGCAATTACCGCAAAAGCGTTAGCATTCAACAGCTAGGCCGGCATATTATGAAAACTATCCTAAAAGTGGAAACATAAGGCTCCTAGTCAGCCTCACCACTCAAGTTAGTGGTGTCATTTGGTAACATTGATCCTAATGTGCAGGGATAATAAAGGGAGAACGGTGTTGTACAGCTATACCCAAGTGGCACATGAGGTTATACTAATGATGGCCAAAAATTATTGGAAAGTCCACTAGAACTAAATTTCAATTGCAAATCCAGAAACCACAGCATTTTTATAAGTAGAAAAGGATAAAAACGGAGTTTACCTGTACCAAAGCGTGACAACCAGATGAGTATACGGCTTCAGCGGGCTGCCATATTGCCGAGCCAAACCAAAGTCACATATCTTCAACTCACCCCGATTGTTTAAAAGCAGGTTAGATGTTTTCAAATCTCGATGAAGCACCCAATTGTCATGAAGATACTTGACGCCCTCTAAAAGTTGAAGCATTAAGCATTTAACTTCACTTTGACTGAAACGCTGTTTCATTGACTCCATCAAAGCTTTAAGATCATGTTCCATATATTCCATCACCATAAAAATGCTATCAAGACTACTACCCACAACCACCTCTTTAACGTCCACTATTGATGGGTGATGAAAAGAAAGAAGTATGTTAATTTCCCTAAGAGCAGTCAACGGAAAACCTTCTCTTTCTTTTTCCATTTTCACCTTCTTCAATGCCACAATTTCGCCTGTCTTCTTATCCTTTGCTCTATAAACAACACCATAGGTACCTTCATCTATCTTATTTAATCTCTCAAATTCATCAACACTTCTACAACCCTGGAGCATGTTTATACTTCTCAGTGGAGTACCAGCAGGTTCAGGTGTCTCATCCCGAACATATTCGTCATCAGAATCTGTTTCCATAAGGCTATCACTAGTATTTCCTCTTCTGCGTTCCTCCTCATCTATTTCCATATGGTCACCCCTAACATCAGCTTTCTCTTCCGAATCATCCCTGCTTCTCGCCAAAGAATGGTGCCCCCTTTCGTCGGAATCGGATGATCTATAACCTTCCCTCACAAACTCCCCGGCCTCAGGCGTTATAGACTTATTGCGCAACTTCCCCTGAAAGAATTCCACGGGAATTGGTTTCTTCCTCCTTTTATTTATTCCCACTTCTTCTACTAGTTCACCCTCGTCAGTTGGAGAACTATTTCCAGCAGCCCACCTAGAGGATGATATATGCCTTGTTGGCATGTATTCTTCATCATCCATATGTGTTGCCTCCTCTTGTTTGCCATCCTGCCCAGCATTTAATGATTGTTCCACCACACACAAAGAAGATATCTCTACCGGAGATGAAAAAGCAGGAACAGAAACCTCACCAACTTGCGGGGGATCTTGATGCATATTACTCTCTGCAGGCGAAACACGATTGACACTAGGCGACTGGCTTGACCTCTTGATCAGTGGTGGTGGGGGAGGAAGACGAGTAACCTCCACAGGTTTTTCATTCCTACTCAAAGAACTTCTTTCGTGCTCATCTCTATCCCATACAATCGGTGAAAACTTCCTCTTCTTTTCAACAAAGCTTTGAGCTTTACTCTCTACAAGCTTCACAACTCCATTATCTTTCACCACTGATTCAGACTCCATCAAATCATCAGACCCACTCTCACTAGAGAGCTCACCTGGTTCCCTATCCAAAGACCTAGCTGAAAGCCCGCATCTTTTCGGTCCACGATCAACAAACGCTTCCTTACTCCCTGGATTGCTCTTCAACGACCTATACCCACTGTTAACCATATCTCTCCCTCTATCTCCGGACCTAACACTACCTCTATCTTTACCGTTATTCTCCCCGTGCCTTAAATTACTAACCTTTCCCTTCTCATTATCAAGAGCACCGTTGCTCCCATGGTCGTAATTCTCATTTGAGTAAACATTACTATCACGCTTTGAAAATCTAGAATTCGAGTCTTGGCCTCTCAGTTCATGATCAGGATACCTAATATTCCTCCCAGCCGCCATATAGACAGTTCAAATCCCTATTTTAAACTGACTCCCAAAATCTGCTATTCGGCGAAATTGAGAATAAACGAGCAAAGTGACTAACCGTGTTCAATTCAGAATTCTCAGAGATGTCAGCAGCTACTGGTGATCGAATCGATTGAATTGAGTTAGAAGTTGTGATCTGAACCGTGAAACCCTAGAAATCGAAAGCGAGAGCTGCTGGATATATAGGAGGAAGAGAGAACGAGACGAGAAGAGAAGGGAAGATATGGGAAGTAGAGAGAGAGAGAGAGCTCCGATTGAGGATACGGGTGGATTTGGCTTTACCGTCGAGAGGGTTAACGAACAATGGCGGAGAGGAGAGAGAGAAGGGACGTTCTTTGGAGTCGAGAGAGAGCTTAAGGACGTAATCGTAAAACTTTAGTTATCGATTTTTAGTCCTCGTTTATTCATTTTTGTATTTTTTCCCCCTCCATTTTATTTGTTTTCCTAAAAGGAGCCCCTAAATCCTCGTTCGTTGTTTGTTATGTCCAATTAACATTTTGTTATAGTCGGTTTGAATATGGGTTGGTCTCGTATCAAAAACACTATAAAATATTCTACATTTTTATCCATATATGTTATATATTAGTAAAGATCATTTTTACTTTTCGATGTAAAACATTAATCCTTACTTAGTACGTCCATAATGGCTTTTTTCTTTTTAGCCCACAAAAAAAAAAAAAAATTAGGTTTATAGATTGGGTTGGACAGTGTAAATCAAACTTTAATACTACTATTTTAAAAATCTACTCCAACAGTATATTATTACAATATTTTCAATTTCCAACATAGAAGTTATTAGTGATGATTATCTTTCATTTTAGCAATTATGCATAATAATACTCATAGAATTCTGAAATGCCATCTTGCCCATAGCTGAAGATCTTCTCTCTCTGCAAATTCAAACGGATACTAAAAATGATGAAATTCAGATCCGCCGCTTGAAGACATGGAAAAGTAATAACCACAAAACAGTTGGAACCAATATAAGAAGCTCAAACACTAATCCTTCAACTTTCGGTGACTTGTTATGTAGATCTTAACCATTGGACTAAGTTAGTTATAATCATTTATTATCTAGATCATTGTTTTAATTGTGCAAAATTCAAAAAGGCGCTCAATTAAATCTTAGAATTTTGTTTTTCTCTTCATTTGTATGTTATCCTAAAAAAAAACAGACGTTTTCCAAGGATATTATGGTTTATAAGAAAGTTAGAACTTACAAATTTATTTAGAAAACTTTTGACCTAAGATAAATTTATGCGCTAGCACAGTTTAAGGTTTAACGGAGGCTACTGCACGAAGGATTGTACGCAGTTTTTAACTGGCACACCAAGAGCTTCAGTATCAATAGTTGGAGCTTCCAAGTAGACAAGACCCATTACCAACTTTCTATTAATAGTTGGGTCGTACACTAAATCTACAAATGTTAATTTTGCTAACAACGGAATCTAAAAAAACAATTCGGCTCTCTCTCTCTTCTCTCACTAAAATCTTTCAGAGAGAGAGAGTGAA
>OVBI01002924.1:0-15786 GCA_900406495.1 Sisymbrium altissimum
ACATCGTTTTGTTTAACCATGGTTTTAACGGCATATTAACTCCGTTTTTAAATTCCGTTAGTTAACTTAACGGCATGTCTAATTTGGTTTAGTCGATAGAAATTGAGGATTAAAATAGATTGTCAAATTAAGTTGGGGATTTAAATGACCCAAACCAAAGTNATGGGGAAAATTTGAAAGTTAATGATTAAAATGGCCTTTTTCCCAAAGAAGATATGGATGGTCCAATCAAAGCCCAAAAGGGTTTCAAAAGGTTACTTGAGCCCTAAGTAACTCTCTTTCCATCTTTCACAGAGAGACAGAACAACATGGAATTGCTACCACACGACGTGATAGAGTTTATTATAGAGAGACTTGATGTGAAAACCCTCCTCAAGTTCACGACCGTATCGAAGCAATGGAGAGCTACTATCATCCAATGCCGTTCTTTCCAAAAAAGACAGATGTTCTGTCGTATGCAGTCAGGAGATACACACGTCGCTCTGGTGTCCTTATATGATGTTTCTATTCGTAATCCAGACATTGAAGCTCTGAGAACGTTAGTGGTCGGTCATCAGTTTCAGTCAAGATCCCTACTACTTGGGAAAACAAGTTTTACGAGGTTTGCAAATTGCAATACTAGCTGTGACGGTCTAATATGCCTCTACGATCGCTATGATCCGAGTATTGTGGTCAATCCCACCACCCGTTGGCATCGAACTATCCCTCCATGCAACTATATCAATTAGTCTATTTCGATAGGATCAGACAAATCCTTCTGCTGGATTTGGTAAAGACAAAATCAATGGCACATACAAGCCAGTTTGGTTATACAATTCTGCTGAATTAGGCCTAAAAAACAAAAACACTACTACTTATGAAGTTTTTGATTTCACCACAAATGCTTGGAGGTACGTTGTCCCTGCTTCCCCTATCTGATTCTTCCCACTCAAGCTCCTTTGTATTTTGATGGGTCACTTCATTGGTTCACTAAGGGTGAAACCAAGGTTTTGTCTTTGGATCTTCACACCGAAACTTATCAAGTCATTCCTAAAACTCCCTTTATCTACGGCTGGCTGGCATAGAGAGATTACCATGTGCAACCTTGATGACCGTTTGTGCGTGTCTGAGAGAATTTGTCCCAACCAAGTAATATGGTCGTTCGATTCAGACCACAAGACATGGAAAAAAAAAATATTCGATAGATCTAAGTACAACCTCTTTGCCTTGGAATATCAGATTGAGACTCACACCACTATCAATTTTGGAAGGACAAAGTTATTGTTTTACCATGGTACGTCTGCGGATGGATCATTGGTAATACATGATCTCAAAACTAACTCTTATGACACAGCTTACGAATCGAAAGTCAAGGCATACGCTTGTTATTTACCGAGTTTATTTTCTGTTTTATAAAATTTACTATTTTCTAAAACATTGTGATTTCACTTCCCGTCAATGTTTGGAACCAATGCTTATGATTTAAATTTAAAATCATTTAGCTTACACATCTGAATTCTCATCATTGCCTCTTTCTTGTCCCGGGTTTATTCTCTATGTTGTAAAGTTGATTAATTTATGAAACATTACCCAATTCTGACTTCCGCTCGGAGTTTGGAGAAACCGATGCTTTTAAATTATTTTCCCCCCTTCTCCGTACCACAGTGGCAAAACTCAATAGATAAACTAAATTACCACAACATTCCATAATGAGTTCACAAGTTACAACCAAAGTCAATCTCCTAATTTGGGTCCAATTGGGGCGGCCCTAAACAAGAACGTCAAACCACATGGGCTATATACAGTTGTTGATTAGTTCGACAAGTTACTAAAGAAAATAGGAGTGGTTATGTGATGGATTATTAAACCCATATATAAAAACTTTATTTTACTTCTTGAGAGGGATAGAAGTGGCATTCAACAGCTTAATTTCTGACTCAGACAAATACAATAAAACATCTATAAACTAATAATATTGGAAACTTAAAAAATTATTAATTTATAAAATTATTAATTAATAGATAAATTAATATTTTATTAATTTATAAGAAAATGTGTTTAGTTCATAATATTTTTTTAGATTTTTTTTGAAAATAATGTTATTCTAAGAAATTTAAAGAATTTAAATGAATCTTTTACTAAAAATGATATATACAAACCTTAAATAATGAAGATGAAATTATTTATCGCACTACAATAAATTTTAATAATATATATTGAGTATCCATGTAAAAATGATATATGTTCATAATTTCAAAATGTATACAAAATAATTATTACAATCCGCAATACTAAATCTAAAAATATTATTATAATATATTTGAAAGCATTCAGAAATATAAAATTCATCATATCTAAAAAAATTTATATATTTTGAATTCAAATCTTAAAGATAACCATCACTAAAATTTTGATACAATAAATAAAAATAGAGATAAAATGTTAAGGAGATTTTTAGTTTAAATAAAAAAACATCATATTTTAGCATGTTATCTTACGTATATATATATTATATAAATTATTAATTTATATTTTTTTATTGAGACTATATTTGTACAAAGGTTTCACAAAAACTATTATCTTATTATTTAATCGAATTTTATTAAATTTTATGTTGGCCTACCTTGAGATTAAAAAAATTTATTAATTTATAGTAATTATTAATTTATTGAATATTAATTTATAGAAGTTATACTATAGATTGAAGTGGAGTCATCTTTATTGTCCTGATTTTATATGTATATCAACCTTGGATATGTTAACTAAGGAAAAAGAAGAAGTGAACATATATTTTAATGATTTAAGGAGAAGATATCTGATTGTAGAAATACATTTTTTTGGAACACAACTTGTATTTTGTCTTTTTGTCTTTTTGTCTTTTTGTTTTTTTGTCTTGAATCTGATATTTGTTTCATGTTTTTCAGATCCTAGAAGCAGTAAGTTAGGGAGATTTGCAAGAACTTGTAGTATTTCTTAAAAATTATTCTCTTTTGGTTGAAAATCACCAACATTTTGATGTGAGTTTTCTGAAAAGTTTAAACTAAACAAATGATATGATGGTAATAATTTGGACAGTGTAGTTTTCTAAATATTTTATTTAGATTATATGATTGTTGGGTACTATAACAACTTTTAACATACAAATGTTATTTTTCTAGTGTTTCAAACACGTGTTATGTTGAAAAGTTAACATAATCCATTTATTTAATTTGTTTTACATTGATTTAAATTTATTTTTAATGTTTTTATTATAAAACATTAATCAAAGTTTATTTTTAATATTTTATAATTTAAATATGTTAAAAATGACTGTTTCAATCATTTTTTTAGTCAAATAAACAAAGAGAATGAAAAATTACTATTTCAAAACATATAAAACAAATCCTTTTCACTTGTGATTTCTTTTACTTTCTGATGCCATATATCAATTTCATATTAATTAGGTTGATTGATAAATTTAAGAAGCTCGAACATCAACTGCTAATGTCTCGAAACCCTCAAATTTGATTTGATTTGATTTGATTTGATTTGAGATTTTTTGCCTTGGTTTTTAAATTAATAAAACTTTGTATGAAATGGTCTAAAGTGATAGTGTAAATATGGTCGAACGTGATAGTATACACAATACTTTTAGTAAAGTATTCATCTAGAGAAAAAAAATGTAATTTGGGATTTTTTATTTGTTGATGAGGATTCATCTTAGTAAACATTGGTTGTAGTTTCAACATTTTTGCTGACTAAGGTTTAGAAAATGTTTTTTTTTCGAATGCATATAGAGCAGTATGAAAAGAACTTACAGCATTCCTTAAAGAACATGCTCTTTTGATTGAAAACCACCACTAGTGTGATGTGAGCTTTCTGGAAATTTTAGGCTAAACAAATGATGTGATGGTAATAATTTGGACATAGCAGTTTTCTTAATGTTTCTTTATATAATATCATTGTGTGCATTCTAACAATTTTTAATATACAAATGTCATTTTTTTGTAGGTTTCAAATACATCTCATATTGATAGGTTGATATCATGTAAATATAATTCATTTATTTTTAATATTTTTATAATTAAAATGAGTTAATTCATTCTTTTAACACATTAATCAAAGTTTATTTTTAATATTTTCATAATTGAAATATGTTTTTTTTTTTCCATTTTACAATGGTATAAATATTTTATTTATTTCATAGAGTAACTGTAGACATCATTTTACATTAATCCAAAACATTAATTGTATTATCAAATAATATAAATATTGAATCATTTATAATATTTAACTAAAAAAGTATGTTGTTGAAAAGCTTTTTGGCTCTCACTGGTTATGTGAGATATAAAAAAAAAAATATGTTGTTGAATGTTAAAATTCAATGTTAAATTTTCTTAAGTTTATTGTTTATTGTCTTAATTTTCTTACATTTCAATAAGCTCTTGAGTTTATTGTTTTGAATTGAATGTTAAATTTTTTTTAAAAAAAACTGTTTATGTACATGCTATTTTGTTTATAAGTTCCACTGAGTAAAAGAGAAAACACAATTTTTGTTTTTGGTTGTGATAGATTATTAAACCCATATATACAAACTTTATTGTACTTCTTGACAGGGATAGGAGTGGGCTTCAACACCTTAATTTCTGGCTCAGACAAATGAGTTGAAGTGTAGTCATCTGTATTGTCCTAATTCTTTATATAGCAACCAACAATTCCTTCTCTTCCCGAAAGATTTACAGAGCAAGAGTAACATCAAACAGTCACACAAATCTTTACATCTCTCTATCCATGGTTTTGACATAACTCCAATGACACATTACATAAATATCATTTCTATTCACATGCATCTAATCTTTGAAACTCCACTGATTCACTCGCTGATTAAATTATTAGATTGTTTCTCTAAAAGAGAAAGCTTACTAAGACATGTGAAGTGAGAGTTGAAAATTGAAAACAGGCCGTTGAAGCAACGCATCGAATCTGAGATTTGGCTTTTCCATTTTCAGTGTCTGAGTTAGTCTGGTCAGCTTCTATTGTGCTTCAATCCTCACATCACCCTCTTCCCCAAAAAATTGAATCACTCAAGTGCACTCTCTTTTACTTCAAGTAGATACCCTGAATATACAAACAAAGCAAACCTTTAACATCATGAACTAGTTAAGCTAATCACTGACGAAAGCAACTAAAAGATGGTTTTTACCTGGTGGTTGGTTTCTGTAGTGTTGTATGCATAGAGTCCTGGAACTGGTTCCTCGATAACCTCTTCTGAAAAACCGAACCTCCCCTTTGACCGTTGTTCGCGTCTGTTGATTCTCGCATCCCCTGGTCAAAACTGTTCTCTTGCGCAGCCATTTCATTGGCTGTGTTTCTGATCCGTGTCTGCATTGGTCTCTCCTCTGTTTTCCTCCAGAACTTGGGACTTAAGAATTCTGTACCAGGTAGCTTTGAACAACTCTCACCTCCACAGCTACTAGTCTTAGGGACTCTCCCGTTCGAAACCGCAAGATCGCATGATATTTCATCCAAAGCCATCTCTAGACCGCTTACACGAGACTCCAAAGACTGGATCCCACTCTGTGAACTTCCCATAAATTTCTACATCAAAAAGTATTTCAGTGAGGACTGAGCCATCAACAACATTCATAACCAAACATTTCATCCACATTAAGGTAAAACAGGATCGTTAAAGACCAAGTTTTGCATTACCTGAAGTAGGTCTAAGAGACTAGACTGTTGATTCTCAATCATAGCAAGCTGTTCGCGTATCAAAGACAGTTCCTCACTGTCTTTCCTGCTCTCGTCAACATCATCTTTACAATTCTTGACAACAGGATCACAAGAATCATCATCACCATCGTCACTGCATGGTGCAACCCTTGAGCCAGACCTCAAACCACCACCAAAGCCATGTAACTTTTTATCTTCCCTGCTTTTCACAGAGATTGTATGTTTGATTATATCTGGTCCCCCTGAGTTGGTCTTATCTTCCTCCGACTCTAAGCCTTTACAACTACGATCTTCCAAAGATGGCTTTACCGGTGGAAACTGTGGTCCCTTGTTATTATCCACAATAGAAGCTGCTGCTGCTACTAACATGGTCACATTCCCTTGATTTCTTTTTGGGAGATTCTCTTTTTGTTGTCTAGTTGCTCCATATGATCTATTCACAGGTAAAGATGGGGACCTCTTCATTATAGGCATTGCTTTCTTTGGTCTTGCAGACTTAAAACCAACGTCAATGGTTGAACTTCTCGTGACAGATGAAAAGCATCCAATGCTACCATCATCTGTTACCAATTTTCATTTTTAGTAAACAAAAAAAATCAAATCAAAATCTTAAAGCTGAAAAAAATGAAATTCTTCAAAAACAAACCATACCAGTGGAAGATCTAGATGGAGATAATAAAGATTCATCTAAATCATTAGAGACTTCTTTCCACTGATTCAATGCTCGATTCATAGTCTCTCTCACACTTTTCACCTGCATTGTACATTCACTAATTCGTATTTACATTCTCTTTAACCACAAAAACAAAAACAAAAAATCACTTTTTTACTTTTTTTTACCTTATCAAATCTTCTGCTCTCAAGAGCCACCGTGGAAGCTTTCTTGTACTGTGAGGCCAACTCTTCCACCGTGGCGACTTTACCTAAAGCCTCAGCTGCAGACTTCCTCGCCGCCCAATCTTCACTACTCAGAAACTCAATCAAAACCGGAATTAACCAATCCAAAACCGGTTTAGTTCCCGCCCCTCCGGCACCAATAATACTACCAACCGCACTCAAAAGCGCCGCTTTGGCTTTAAAAGCCTCGCTCTTTAGCAGCTTCCCGATCTTGGGAAGAGACTTCCTCAACTGCTCCGACTCAGGATCCGTCGCAGCTTCCACAGCCGCAGCCAAACACAACGCGGCTCCGATCTGCGCGTTCGAGTCGCCTTCTTGGATCAACGTCTCGATAAGCGGTTTCGCTACAGAGGCAAACGGCTGTCTCGTGACGTGAGCAGACATGTCCGCTGTCGCTGCAGCGCAAGCGGTGCGAACGGAGGAGTCCGGATCTCGGAGACGGCGGATGACTGTGGAGACCATCTTGGAGAGGTGAGGGGAGAGGGAGTCTCCGTGGTAACGTGACATGAGAGACAAGACAGCGACGCACTGTTTCCTCACGGGAGACTTACATGAAGAGTCTGTGTTGTGTATGCAGTTCAAGAAGGAAGAGAAGGAGTCGTGAGTGAGGTTTCTTGCGATGGAGTCAAGCTCTGCCGTGGCTATTGCTAAAGTGTCACGGTCAGCTAGCTTGTTGAGACAGGCGATGACTCTTTGTTTTAGATCAGGAGTTGACGGTGACTGAGAACTTGGTGATGATGATGAAGATGCCGGAGATAAAGAAACCGGCGGACTCGCCGGAAATCGTCCTTGACTCGACATTTTTTTTTTTATAAAGTTAAGTCTTCTTGAGATTTCGAAAGAACGTGTTCACATTAAATGTGTGAAACTGCTTCAATATGGCGGCAGAGAGAAAGAAAAAAAAACACAACAACAACAAACTCCGGTTATGCGTAGACGGTTGGGTAATGGGTTTTTAAATGCTAAAAACTAGAGAGAGGGAGAGGTGGTGAAAATATATTAGTATTAAATTAATTTATTACTATAATCAGAATTTAGAATCTTGCTTTTTGGTATAATAATAATTAGTTACAGTAATCAACATGTTAATGTGGATGGAAATTTAGTTTATCTATCTACTTCAGGGAAAGAAATAAAAGTATCTTTATATCGCTAGAAACTCCGAAAGTATTCATAGATTTTGTCTTAAAGAGAACACTTCGATATTATTATTTTTCCCAATTATTTCACAGTAGTTTGGTTTGTTCAGACTTTCTCTTTCGAGTTTTTTTTTCTTTTTCTTTTATTCCAAAAATTTTGAGTTATGTCGTCGGTATGTATTTTTCCTGGAAAACAAAAAAATTCTGACAATATTTTGAAAACATAGAGTAATATCGTTTTCAAATTTGAATTTAATGTATCCTTTTTCCAATTCATTGAAGTAAATGTGTTTTTGACTACATTTTCTTGCTTTTGATTATTCTTCTCATTGCAAAGTTCATCAAAGTTTCTTTGTCGCCAAAAACATTAGCTGTTTTAAGTATTAATAATAACGATAATCTTCATAAAATCTAAATTGGATTTGAAGAAATAGTCATTGTTGTGTTTTTCTTACAGATAATAGTGTAGGTCAGAAAGATTCTGTCCTTTGTGATGTCGTGTTAAATCCTTACAGAAAAGAAACTATATGATACTTTAAAAACAATTCAAATGAAATGTTGGCACACAAAAAAAAAAGTAAATGATTTTGTTCAACATTAGCAATGTATTATCACCATTACCAAATAATATGTTAGAATACGACAAGAAGAAATCAAAATAAAATTAAAAACTGACAGCCAATGGAATATATCCTAACTGGCGAACCTTAGAACAGTTCCAAATTTACAGTAATGAATTCATTAATAAAGCGATTAAGACAAAAATTGAAATAATATGTATTGTTTTCTGATGATGATGCTGTATAATTCTGTTTTGACATTTGACTTGTTCAGAGTATCCATGACGCTTATCAGATTTTAATCTTATTGTATGTTTTTTTTTCCTATATAACAGGGCCAACAATAATTTCATTTAATTTAACACGATGGAAGAAATGACAAGCGCATTTCATTTCGTATTTGTGTAGTGGATGAATGATCTTTTTTGTTCACAAGGATGAATGATCTGATTACGTGATTGTACGATTTTAAAATTTGAATAATCAATTTGGGTAAAAAATAAAATAAAAAGGAGAGAAAAGTAATGGTAATAAATTAGAGTGGCATAAATGTAAATATGAAGAGAAGAAGGGAGAGAGACATTAAGGGAAATAATGTTAAAGCACGTGAAGGGGAAATGGAGAGAGCAGGCAAATTGGGCAGACGGGCACGTGACTTGATTAACTCCTCTCTCCTCCGAAATTATTACTGCTGCAAAAATACTATTTTAACGTACCTTCCTTCAGTTTTATTTTGTTTTTATTTCTCTATACCTGCGGAATTATTATTTTACATTCTGTCCATAATCTCTGCAATACAAAGGTAATGTTTCCTTGACCGAATATTTGGTAATATATGAAACATATGTGCATAATTGCATGTAGAATTTTATTTTCTCTTAAATACAAAATCGTATTCAAATTTCTAGGATTAAAACAGTTTTTTCTTGGAAAAAGCAAAAACACTCTTGTTTCTAACCCGGTTGAATATTAATGTTCAAAAAAAAAAAGAGTTGACTATTACTAGTGTTTTAATCATGTTGAAAGAATTGGTCGAATATTAATATATACATGCATAAGCTATAGTTACTTGAAATGTAAAGAGCTAAAAGCATTAATAAGTATGGTTCCTTATGCTCTACGTTTGTATACAAATCCCATGTATCTTTTGTTGTTCTATGGATTTAAGATGCACGACTTGCCAAGAAGACAAAAATGTTAATTTTCCCTAGCTAATTTAATCGGCGACATGACTGATCAAAGAATTTTCAAATGTGAGAACTGGACGGTGTACAAGCTACTATATGAAACTGAACTGAACATCAAACCAATGATATGATGCTTCTCGTTCAAAAATCGAAAATCAAAATCTATAATCTGTGAGTCACCATTCAAATCTGGAAAGTACTATAAAGTAAATCATTAGTTTCATCTCTAATCTCTAATTATGATTTTATAAAAGTAGAATTCAAAAGTTAAATCAGATTAAAGATTTTTTTTAAACAAACATTCCGCGGGTCGTTCTTTCAATTTAGCTTTAAACTTCAAATCCTTCCAAATTAATTAAGAGAAACAGTAAAAATCTTTTATCGTTAACGAATAGACGATTTAAAGTAAACTGATCAGAGTATGGAGGGAAAATGGAATGATCACTTTCATGAAGACGGCGACGTTCTAATATGTTGGGAAATACCCTCCATGTGACTTTTGTTCGTCCGACCATTATTATGGCTTCATTCTTTCTGGATTTTTCCCGCCCTCGTCTTGTTCTTTTCATTTTTAATTTAGTTGATACTCAGTAGAGCTAAACCGAACCTGTACAAGCTCGTGCTTGGTAGTATCAAACCGGTTCTTGGAACAAGAAGTTCAATATTCTAATATTAAGCATCAATCATCATCTTGACCCCCGCCCTAAATAAAGCATCATATCATCTAAATAGTTCAGCAGTGATGGCCCAGCTAATTAAGGTGGCAAGGATATATAACACACTTTTGTTTCTATTACGACATGTATTTAAGTTCAAATCAATAGCATCCATCAATGCTCGAATGTCTTTTTTCTTCCTGGATTATTTTGAGATGTGGAACCATTCTAGCTTATTTACTTAGAAACAAATCAAACATATAATATCATACAAATCACTTACAAAAATTGAACTATAATTAAATTTTACTATTGATTTAAAGCCACGTTACATACGTCATTTCAATTATTATTATTATTTTTATATATATCATCAAATAACTTTTGTAATTTTTCATCTAACCTTTGTTGCATGTCCGTATAAGTTATGAAATTAATGGTAGGGTATACAGAATTAACGACGTTGGCCGAGTGGTATTTGTCTTGAGACATTATACGCCAACTCGCTCTTTCTGAGTTCGACTTTCATTTGAAACAACTTCGTTGCGCAGCCGAGACTAGACTTCAGTTTACTTGAATATCCGGTAGGCTGACTTTCTGGTCAGAGTAGCTCATACTTGTGATTGGTCTCTTAGTTTCGTTTTCGAAAAGAAGCAAGCTATGGTATTGTTATAACGTTTTGTAAATTTTCAAATCACCACTTAAAAGCATATATAAATCCTCTATCCTTAAAAGTAATTTATCATGCGAAATTAGTAGATGCGGGAATTGTAAAATGGGCAGAGGGCAGAAAAGGAATTTTTGTGGATCGAGGACTAAATGGTCGATGTTGATGTTAGTAATGTTGTTTGACTAAGTGGCAAAGCTAAACTACAAATACAAATACAAGTTGTGGAAAGATAAGAGAAGAGCTTTCACATGGACATACCTCAAATAGTGACAACAAACTCCCACATTTTATAGTTATTTCTCATATTTTTGCATCTTTGTTTTCCTTGCAAGGGAACACTTGCACATGTTCTTATTTTCTTTCTCAATGATAAAATAAAATAAATAGAATTTATCTTTTTTTGGATGAGATGAGGCATGCCTCTACCAATGGAATTGTGTTGTGGGCGATATTAATAGAGTTAGGTTCATGTACCAGGAATCGTCCATGTGTTGATTGTGTTGTCCCATTATAACCCCAAGACCAAATCTATATAGCTTGCCCCAATAAGCTTTTTCATTAATATTTAGATATCTATATGATGCAATTACGATAGAGGAGCTACAAAATACCAGTTTTAAATGTTATTTACTATTTCATAAAAAGTCAATAAAACATAATGAATATATATATCAAATGACCCCTATAGAACCATTTTTAGATTATGCAGAAGTACTCGTTGAGAGACCAATTATAACTTTGATATATTAATACTATGCATGAAGTAATTATTATGTAACCCTACACCATTTCTTAATATGTAGACATATATAAGTTTATGGTAGGCGACACATTCAATTATGAAAGACTGGATGGCATGTTCAACATATGTGTTCATAATTTATATTCTCAGGATTATTATTACCGTCAAATCATATGTTCAATCATTCATTTGTGCAACATTTCAATCTTTGTTTTTCCATAGCTCTAATGTAAACTGTACATTTTTTTTTATTTATACTTTTGGGTGCAGCAAAAAACCGGTATCTTTTAACTTCATAGCAAGTGAAAATTAGATGGCGTCTTTCTAATTCATTTGATGTAAATAAATTGGGTGGGAATAAATAAGTATTTTTTTTTTCCTTTGTATATCAAACACAAATTCTACAAAATTTTGGCTACTTTTGTATAACCAAAGTGTTATGTTATTATTTTTATTTTTTTGGTTACACATAAAATTGAATTGGTAGAAATTGTAATGAGTGTGGTTTTTGCAAATTACGAATGCTGGGTCCAAGCCTTGTTTGGATTTTTGTTATTACATCTGTAAACATTAGCACAAAAACCAATCATAAGCGTTTTCCACATGGAAGCTGCTCCTCAATCATGGCTGAATTTTGGATCCATATATGTGCAGATATACATATCTTAAAATTTAACTAAACCAAAATCCTTTAATTTAACATACGTCAAGACTCAAGTATGAAGACATCATACGCAAACGCACATGCACAACTTTATTACGCTAGTGCAGTTTTCTCTAACCTATTTTTTTTCACATGGCGTTTTACTTTATACCCAAAATTAATATCTTCTATATCGATCGACTTGAATGAGTTTTCGTAAATTTCTTTATAAACAGATACATCTATATAGGCAAATTCATTCTTTACACCTTAGCTGTGGTTTGGTTGACCATTGGATATTAGAAATGCTGGCACTCAACTAAAAGTAGGATTTATATGTATATATATGTATTAAAATTTTCAACTTTTCCTTTCAATTCTTGTATTTTCTTTATTGTTCTACGGTCTGACCAATCAATAAAATATCTACCGTATTCATCATTGGATCATTAATTGATCATAATCATTACTAATCATAATCAGAAGATTGGATTCAAAGAAAAAAAGATAAAAAGGGATAATAATGTAACGAGAACACAATTAGGTAGGACTTTATTGCAGACAGTAGCCAAGCTGACCAACTCAAGCTTTAAGAAAGAAGAAAAGAAAGATAGAGGATTGGGTTTGAAATGTCCATTCAAAATGTTTGGGGTTAGATATCAAAGAGAGAGGAATGGGTTCTAAATCTTTTTAGCAGAAATACGATTTCGAATGTAAATCTTTGTAGCAGAAATTCTTTGTTTTATTGTACATCCTTCACCGTTTAAGAATATGGATGAAGTTAAAAGAGGATGAGTTAGATTAATGAGATGGGGTCTCATGGACTCAACAGATCAAACCAGTTTGATTAGTATGAATAAACTACGTTGATGGTGCGTGTGTTTGAGGTGCGTGTTGTTCAGTCTGTTAGAATCTCAGCCAATGATATTGCTCGAGCGATTGCGAAAACGAAAAGAGTGGTGAAAAAATGATCGAAAAAAAGATTGAGCGAAGTCCATAAAACTCCAAACGAGACCGGATTAGTCTAGTATGCCTGGTCTACGTTAAAAAAAAAACGATCAAAGACTTATATTATTTGTAGATAAATGTGCAAGTTATAATATAACTATATAAGCTCTAAGTCGATCTCTGTGTATTACTGTTAAACTAAAGAAGTTGTTGAATGAAAACATTGCATACCAAACAAAATATACATATCACATTAGGAGATAACAATAGCGAAAATTTTCAATAGCAGTGTCGTTGATTAACATAAGAGCACGTTAAGAACAGACCAGCCAATGATTGCAAATGGCATTTTAATTTTATTTTATCTAAAATCGTAGTGTTTACAAAACAACACCATCGCTTACCAGACATATGCAATTTCATCAATTATATAGTAAAATTTTGATTTTGGATATTGGAAAAGATTATAGACCAAAGATCCAGAACTTCCACGGCCTTCAATAAAAATTAATTATTTTATTTGATATCATAGTTATAGCTTTGTCATTAATTTCTTAGATATTGAATTAAGTATATCTAACCAAAAAAAATTTCCTATATATATTCACTAATTTAGATATTGGTTAATTTTAGACAGTTTCATAAAGTAAAGTTACTAAATATGTATCTTGATCATGTTGAAATCTTATTTTGATATTTTATGACATTAAAAGTTTTCACATGTTCATTATTTATTAACTGATATCAACTAAATTTAAACTTTTTATAGATTAGAAAAATAAATGCCACAATGTAACTAAAGTAATTTAATCTCCTTGGTTAAATAAGTTTTGACAGATGTTTGTCAAGATTAACTTTTTTTTTTTGTTTTCTTACTAAATATACATCAAAATCTGTATATTAATTTTACTTAGCTTATTTCAACTATAAGTAATGTGAAATTTTATCTGCAACTGACATGTCTTTACTTCATTAACTTATATTGCACATTTAAATCTCATTTTTCTACAAAGATGTTAATGTCAAATGGACTGATTTATCAAATTTTTCTATACCAAAGTACATCGGTACAACTCAAAAACCATTCATATGCTAGTGCTACAAAGGTGAAGCTTGTACTCGTTGTAATCTTTGTGATTCGGTACTTTTGAACTTTTTTCACAGTTCTACTTCGATCGTTCTAATTTTACCAAGATTATACGATCTTCAGTGTACTAAGAATGTTGATCACCAGTGAAATTTACATAATTTTTTTTGTGGAGAGATAGATAAAATTACATGATCTCTCAAATTTGACACTGTTGTTTCTTCTCGCCAAACCTTTAACTGTGAAATGCGTTATTCATTGTTAAAAAATGACAATATGGCATCGTATAGAACTGGATTTGGTTTTTGATTTGGTTATTATGGTCATGTTCTCGTGCTCTATATGGACCAATCTTCAATATAGGCATGTAACTTTCTAATTTTAGTAATTTTGAATTACTATCTTTGGTACGAAGTTCTTTTTTACAAAAGTTAACTCTATTTGTTTGGAAAATGAAGCTTTGACCAACTTCAAACTTTAAAACCATGTCTGGAGAAGGAAGTAAACAAAACGCAACTAAAGATGATGCATATGCATATCTCAGGACTGTGAAAGATAAATTTGACAACGATCATGAAAAATATGATGACTTTCTTACAATTATGAATAATTTTAAAATTGGGAGGTATGTATATTATAAAATATGAGAATATGTTTGGTTTTCACTTTATTGCATAATCCTTATTGGGGTAAAATTCTATATAATTTTCTTTAAGCTAATTAGTTTTGAATGTAATGTGATTGTAGAATTGATAGGAATGGTTGCATAGAAGAGGTGAAGGAATTATTTAAAGGACATCGAGACTTGATTTCAGGTTTTAATATATTCTTGCCAAAGTGTTTAGAGATCGCTGATTGGTACAATATAGAGGCTCGGTGATATGGCGTTCATCTAGATAGAAGTGGATTCCGGTTTGATTTCAAGTTCGGTTTGGTTAATTCGACTTTATAAAAAATTTAACTGAACTTAACCAAAATTAGTTCGGTTTAGTTTGTATTCAGTTTGGTTATTATTTGATTTGGTTTTTGTGTGGTTTGATTTAATTAGTTGGTTTTAATTTGTTTTGGATCAAAGTAAAAGAAAAAAATGATGAAAATTTTCTCTATTTTTTGTAATCAAACTTGTTTTTTGAAAAGCATTTAAATAGTTTACATTTTATATTTAGTTTTTTCTTCTTTTAATTACAATTTCTTATATAATAAATTAGAGTTAAAACTATTAAATATAAAATTAATATTAGAAAATATATAGATTTGCTTTCAAAATCATAATATATTTTAATGTAATTAATATATTACATTAAAATAATTACATAAATAAAAAACATTAGTTTTTCGGTTTGGTTTGGTTTACGAGTTGAGAAAATCCTTAACCAAATGATTTATGTATAGACTTTGATTTGGTTTAGATCGGTTTGGATTTGGTTGGTTTGGTTTGATTTTTTTTTTTGCCCACCCATACATATAACTATTTATTTAGTACCTAAATTGAACTATGTAGCGTTTATCTATCTAAATATCAGTGTTTTTAAAACCGGACCGACCCGGTGGTCGAACCGGGTTCAACCA